>JABASH010001782.1:0-23793 GCA_019776445.1 Tomocerus maximus | reverse complement strand
ATTCCTTTTGTGTGAATTTCTTCACATTGCTGTTACGGTCGGGTATATTGACGGGCTCGTATTTGACTAAGACAAACTGCGTGGAATAGCAAACATTCGTGATTTGTAGAAATAAGAATCGCTGCAGTATTAAGTATAATCCATCTGTACAAAAAGAGAGAATGCGAGTTATGCCAAAGCTATTTTTGAAAATCTACTGAAGTACTTGTTTTAAATTGAAAAAATCAATGTACTAGTACATACAACATGTGTACACTTTGTCAGGCCATAATTGTGAAAGTTAAAAAAGGATTCTGTAATTCAAGTAGCCAACAGTAGTTCCCAAGTTTTTTGAAAAGTTCTATCAGTTCGTCTTGTTAACAATGCGTGGAAATAGTTTTTTAATTTGGAAATAGAACTGACACTCACATAGATTAAAGAAGGGTAGTGACAGAGTAGTGATAGAAATAGAATATATAGCTATAGAAATAGAGGAGTGATAGATAGGCATACACATATGTAGTCCAAGTAAATAATTCGAGGCACAAAAACATGAATCAAGTGGGCCTGAAGAAAATGAGAATCAAGTGAAGCATGCTTATAAAATATCCTTATTGTAGCTAAGATGTGGCCCTGGGTGTAATGTGTATGAACTCGGGTATAGACTACTAATGTGCTGCTTTCATCCTGCGGAAATAAGCTGAGTTTACACGGAAAAGGGGGCAGTTCCACAGATTCTTAGCCAAGTGGGGTCCTGACCATGACTCATGTTGCTTTTATGGGGCACTGTATTGTTGTAGGAGATATCTTCAATATCTGTGTATGTAGAGATATCTGTGTATGTGCTCTATAAGGTGACTAACAGACAGGTTGTGACTGATACTCTGCAAAGGGAAAGCCAGGCACCGAGAGAAAGCAAGTCAATGTCTCTATATTTTCCGGAGAATAGTTAATGCAATGAAGGAGTCGTGAAACTAGTTATATGTATTTCGCAGTAGTCACCGTAAAGCCGCTCTTAAGACCCGACTGCTCCATAAATATCTTTTCCAGTGATAATTGCACCAACATTTCACTGAGGATTTACTAGTTGAGTTTTAACGGTGGGAGTGTATCCTACATGAGTAAATCCATTGTGCGAAGGCCAGGATGTTCCGTGAGTGCGGAGTTAAGCCTGTTGTGTTAGTAGCATCGTTTGGTGTGTAGTGTAATCTGCTGTAAAGTGAGTATTGTTTTGTTGTCTCCACATATACTATACAGTGGGAAATCCCATAAGGAATTTCCTCAGGCCGAGACAATTTATGTCTTTATAATGTTGAGCGGAGAATAAGGTCCTTCGTTGTCTACCGTAACTTAACATAACGTGGCGTAACATAATGTGGTAGAGGGCCATGCAGTATTATAACAGTCATAAGTATTGGAGCATATGCAGCCGATATAAGGTTTTCTGACCAAAGTATACTATACAAGTTTTAACCAACAGTTAAATTCTCAGTGTGTAGAGTTTTGTTCAAATGATAACTTAAGAGTCTTGCGAATTAAAGTGGCTATATCTACTTTTCCATTTCATTGCACAGTGCAATCATATCCACATACAGATCAGTGGTATAATAAATACCAAATAGTACTAGTTCCTCTCCGAAGCTTAGTTCATCCTCTTTTCCTCTTTCTTAGGAAAAAGAGTCGGAGAAAGTATAAGTAGAGGTCCTGCGGGCTCCAAACCAGGTTTCATCAAATTATTCGCAGTGTCCCGTGAGTAAGTGTGGAGCTAGAATGAATCTGCGGGATAATAGTTAGGGCTTGGACATAAAACTAAACTAACTGGTTAGTCTGGCTAAGTATAACGTGGTGAGCATATGTGGTTGTCTTCCCGTCTAGCACTACAAAACCAACCTGGAGAAAGCACAAAATGCATTTATCTTGGTGAAAGAGCTGCAGCCGATTATTTTTCTGCTTATTGTTACTACACAGATAAGAGGTAGCTCCTGTATTCCCAGCTACAGAGCTACCTAAGGCCATAAATAGATGAAGGCACCACCACATAGGTAGACTTATATAATACTTAATAAGTAGTAGATATATGTATGTACCTGTCTGAGTGTATACTATGAACTTATAACACTTAACTAGGTACTGCAGTTAGCAACTATAATAATGTATTTGAGATATATGTAAGTACAATAGAGAGAGATGGATGAAGTTGCAGAGTCGCTTTGCTGCGAGGGGCGTATTTATAGGAGAAAGTCGATGGATACGAGTGAATGTTGACTATCGACTTCCGGTAAAAAGACAAAGAGATTTTCACCAGAACAGCGCAAAAAAGGAAATAAAAAACGAGTAAAAAATGATTTCTGTGGAGAAGCTTAATGGCCATATGACATCTTCAATCTTTTCCTTGGATTCTTTTCAGCTTGTTGGGTCTTGTCCCCTTTTCCCAGTATCCCTATGTACACACTCTTGGCTATTCACTTTTCCAGAAGACAAGTTCAATCCCGTTTGCCTTTCCCCTATTGTTCTTTCTTACTTTCTTTCCAGGAAGAAGCCCACTATGCACACAGACACGTTACCTTCTACTACTATAATACACACAAACTACAACTCAGTACATTTCTCTAATCTTTTCTCATCCTATTACTTTCTTTCTATATCTTCACACTCCTCCTTTCTCTGCCCTAATAAATTTTATTTCGAGATCACAACATTTTGTACTTTGATTTACGAAATATATATGTACACGTGTCTGTGTTATTTAAGAGTCTCTATCCGATAAGGGACATTTATATAAGTACACTTACAACTTTCTACAAGTAAGAATGCCAAACCCTGGATGTCTCTCTTACTGTAACTGCGCCAGCACCTTCTTCATTAATAATTCTGCTCCCGTATCTTCTACATGAATTGTACACTTCATGACACTCTCTAAATCAAAATCTGACAAATTTATGTACTGTATTATATAACGCACTTTCGGTATAAGAATTTATCTTATGTCAGCAGACCACATAAATATACAATAAATTGGTAGATACGCCTTTGATAATATTATTGGTAAATGCTGTCAACCTTTCCCTTTCATAACATCAAATCGATTTATCGATGAAAAGCTTGGTTTAAAAACTAAATGTAACTACGTGTTGATTGATGTAACTATTATATGACGTTTCCAAGAAAAAACCAATTTATACCCTTTCCATCTCTTGAAAATATTTTCTCTCTATGTCAGCAATAATTTTCCTAGTGAGTAGTAAATAATTACTAGCTGATTCTTATTTTATTTCCTTATGGCTTGTAAGAAATTTTATTGCTCGAGCATTTGAACAAAGTTCTTCAGCATTGCCCTAAAATTAAGTAAGAGCGAATACTAATTACTACTTCTGAAAAAGTCTTTCAATCAAGTTTTTATGCAAGTGAAAGCACCAGCTCACTATTTACAGAATTCTGTGCAATTTAACTGCATGCACCAAATTTTTAGAGGAAGATTTTGCTTGTTGTACTCAATAATAATTATTCAGTTATTAGTGATCTTAAATTCAAATATTGAAATCTAGTTGACTTAGTTAGCTCTGAAAACTCTTTAATTGAACTAACCATATACGACTAGTTCACGTTGAGCTTATTGTAGTGTAGGAACTCTAATTTCCATGTAGAACAATTGCAAGAGAGAGCCTGAGTGGATGTATTCAGTGCAGATGGAAACTACCGATTAGCCTGAGCATTCCCAAAGAGTACGCTAATTTTCGACGCTCTTTGTTCTGGCCATTTTGTCCAACTCGACTGGGTAGGTACCCCATTTCACATTAGACTGGAGCGGGAACATGGGCCGTTGGCACATCTTCCTTATTCTGAATTAATTATTCATGAATGATTCACTATAGTCCATTTGCATCTCTCTCCTATTATAAATCTGTAGAAGAGAGACCTTGCCACCTCCTTTTTCATTTCCCCTTTGCTTAACTTAGTCCCTACTCCCTATGTGCTCCTCTCCAACTTCATTAGGTAAATTTCATACAAGTCTCCATATAAAATACACCGTATAAGTGCACGTAGATTTATCTGGATCTTTAGCCATCCCTCCCCATTATTCTCTTTTTGGCAAAAGACACTTTCTGACCAGATCCACTTGAACTGAGTTGAAAGGAGTTCATGGAATGCATTAAATTCTTTTAAAAACATCGCCGCCAAATTTTTAGAGGTGCTAATTTATCGGCGACTGAAAACGCTCAATGCTTTTGTAATAGAACATCAATAAAGAGCTACAGATTGAAGTGTTTCGTTTTTACATTCTAAAGTTGATAATATTAACCAATTTACTAGGTACTTTAACAAATATTTGAGTGCGGCGCGACTAAACTAAAAAAACTTGTAATAAACTTTTAACTGAATTTTTATATCACGTCAGAAACAGGAGAAATGAAAGAAAGTAAACTTTTTAGGGCAGACAGAACAGAAGTGATTTGAATGCAAAATTTCGGGGAGTCGAATCGATTTGGAGCTGTAGTAGAATGCATAGCGTAAATAAACGGCATGTCCTTCCTGAACACCAAAGGCTACCACATACATATGTTATACTAGAATGTTAGATCTTCGATTCTCTTTTTGGGGATGTAAATATTTTCCATTTGACTCTCAGTGGCTTGGATACGTGGGAATTCTACGGCATTTTATTTGTGTTGAGTTACTATGTGAGTATGCAGTGCAAATTATAGAGTTCCTGACTCCGTATGTTTAGATCTTCGACTTCTGGAGGTTGTGGGCGACCTTTGGTGCAGTTTTCCTTCCGTGGTGACACATGTCGACTCATATTACCAAATTATGTCTCCCTATTCTCTACGTCTGTGCTGACAGCAATGTTTGACAGACAGGAGGAACTCTTTTTGAATTCTGAACAAGGACTTTCTTTTAGAACTCTGTACTATTCATTTCATGGGAAGGAAACAAAGACATGCTTGACTAAAACCTCCCTAAGATCCCAGCTGTAAATGTAACGCTATAGTGCACATACAAATAAATACAGCTACTATTTATTTAGATGATACAGATACTCTTCCAATAGCATCATGATGCTTAATACGACTTTCCTAGTATGTACATGTGTATTCGATTCCCCCACGAGACTAATACAAGTTTACACAAAAGTAATCAAATATTTCGAGAAAACTCAAAGGATTTAAATCGTGAACTCAAGGCTTAAATTCAAACTGAGCTAGAAGAGAGATGATAATAATGCCTAATGCCAAGTTCCGTTCAATTCACTTGAGCTGACTGGGACTTGAGTGAAACCTAGATCAAGAGTCATCACAGCACTTGAAGAGTTTAGCTGCCTACACGGTAAAACAAAGTCAGGGGGCACATCTGTCAGACATCGAGCTATTTACATTAAGTCACTCACTTTGTATGCATATGAATATAAATTCTTGATACGAATTCAAATTTTTTAGATATCTCTTTGACTTGAGTCGGCTAAACCCAGTAAGCTGGCAATACTGTTCATTCAGGTAACACCGCAGACTCCTTTTCCTACTTCTTCACATTTGTATTCACATCACTGTGTGCA
The DNA here is from genome assembly GCA_019776445.1 of Tomocerus maximus. Taxonomy (NCBI): domain Eukaryota; kingdom Metazoa; phylum Arthropoda; class Collembola; order Entomobryomorpha; family Tomoceridae; genus Tomocerus; species Tomocerus maximus. Next base: position 18,263 of record JABASH010001782.1, on the reverse strand, counting down.
GTTTCTCCAATGATGTCTTCTATCAACATTACATGATTCACTATTTCACCCGTTCTAACTAAATGCACATAAAATTGATCTATGCGGATCTCAAATTTATTTTATCCGTCAGATACCAAAGAGCATTTACATGGAGTGTGATCCTGCAGTTTTGTCTATACAGCCAAAGGATGAGACTGCTCAATCGTAAATATTTGTTTTTCCTCCTGAACCGATACTTCTTAACCATATTATACTTGACCTTCTCCGCCAATTGTGTCTAAATGAAGTATCCCCCATTTCATGCGTAAGTATCAGAGGATTCGACCTAAATATTCGCTCGTAGCACTATATTTACTATCCCACCAGTGTCCCTATGCATAGATATACTAGACTATATTAGTATACTATAACATAAATTACAATTTCGGGATTTATAGTGGTATAGCATAAAAGGGGTATTACTCTTAATCTAACATGAATACAATGAAGTATTATCTCCTTCGGCAGTTGTGTGGAGTAGAAACTTGAGAATGCTTGGGATATTGTCTCTGTATCTACGGCTCAATCATGCAGAAACGTATATATCTTGAATAGAAGCAAATCTCTGATTCAGCGCTTTCTCTCCGATCTGTTGGAAGACATGTGACGATTTTGCGACAACAGTTACAGTCCCTTCCTTCCCCAGAAATATATACACACACGTTACCAGCATTCCCCAAACTTGCTACGCAGAACAGAACTGCTACACCGCATTGTTCCACACAATGCGGTCTCAAAGTTTACTTTACTCATCCCACATCCCATCATACACATTTACACATTTCTATCCCTCCAATATAAACCAACAGGCCTAAGCGATAATAAATGCCCTATCATATCCACTACCATTACACAATTTCAATTTATTCTACCACCAACCAAATGAACAACCCCAAAAATCATTTAAATAACGAGCTATCTATTTACATATGTGCACTTGTCAGAGTATTCGAATTCTTACACAGAGAAATTTGCATCGGACATTGGATTTGGAAGTCTGAAAATTATACCTTTCTACTTCGCTTCCAGTGTTTCAGCGATTCAAATTAGTAAGACTTTCTAGGAGCTTTGAAGTTTTCTTTTTCAAATTGCAGGTAGGTACTTGCTACAAACAAATAAAATACCTACCCAAATATTTCTTGACTATGGTTCCTGTAAAATAGATCAATTTTAATGTCCATATTTATCCTCAATCCAAATGTTACCTAAAGAAACTTAAACCAATTCAAAATAAAAAGAATGCTGCATGGAAAGCATATGCCTTAAATTACTATCTCTGAGGAGTGAAATGCATTTTACGCCTGGAAAGTTAAATCAGTCGTTGGTACAATATACAAATCTACTTGTTCGTGTTTACTTCGTATCTACTTTTGTAATGGTAAACAAAGCAAAAAATGTCTGCCAAACATGATATCATTTTCGACCGAAGAGCTCAAGAGCGTTAGGGACCATAACGCGATTTATAGCCTATCTGCCTGCATATAATTCTGAAGTCTAGTATGTGCCAGCGCCAAACAGTCCAATCAGTCCGACAGTCCTTTCTGGCTAGCCAAACGGAATAATCTCTTGAAGCATAGACTATTATCCACTCTTATATTTATGGCTTATCTATTTAAGCAGGTTCGGACTGCCCATAATATATGAGTAAATAGCATAATATGAGTAAAATACTCATATTTATACACAATTATACAGAAACTACAATAATGTAAGCAATAATTTAATGGAGATTGTGCTGTTTGGTGGAAGGTACAGGGTCTGTTTGGCTAGGAAACTAGAAATTGGTCAGTTTGGCTAGACAGGACAGCATAGCTGGTAGAACTGCTTGGCGCTGACACATACAATTCCTAAAGACTGTTGAGCTAATAATGGTACCCGTTTTATTCATACGGAATCGCTCTATATTTATCTATACATAGAGGGTAGGGCCATAGAGAAATCATTCTGCTCTGCTTCCCCGCTCTTAGGCAGGGATGTGGATATGGAAACCAGAAATTATCATAATGGAAAATTACATTGCTGTTTTGCCATTTCATTCAGTAAAAATGGATGTCCAATGGCAAAAACGTTAAACTGGCTAGTGGCTGGATTATCTAAATGCTTATTGTACTAGTAATTATTTAAATAGGATTTAGTTAATTGAATTAGCCATGAACTCCTTTAAGGTTAATTTGTAGTCACATACAGTGCAATTATTGTTACGAAATCATTATTTGTGTGTCTAGAAGAGGCACACCCCAGAAAGGAGCCTAAAAATTATTGTAAAGGAACAATTTGAAAGGAACTCTACACATTCTGCATGCACATTCTGAAATAGTAGCTATACCTTCATGTGTCATTCCAGTAGGTACCAAAATTATTCGTATCTTTTTGTACTGGTAGTATACTATTTTCAGTAAATACTTGGGAAGTATAATTGAAATAAATGCACATAGTTTCCACAAATATTGCAGTTAATAAATATATATAGTCCCAACCCAAGCAATTGATGTCCTTGACATTTATTTATTGTACAATAAATACAAATTTTTCCTTACGCTGCTTAGTAATGATAATCTTGAGTAGGTAATTTATATAAGATGTTATTTTTATTGAGCGTGTTATGAAGGTGGGAATTATTAAAAGAGACGCAAACACGCCTGTTAGCCATAGTAATAATAATATGACATTAGTTAACATAGTTTTGGCTTATGTAGGTACCTATGCATTAGAAGTAATTGCCTGTGGAGATAATAAGTAAGTAGGGAGTCTGTATTTGGCAATGTGGACTGTAGGTAATTGAAGTCCAAGTGTATAAGTTAGCTTGAATGTCCATTATAGGACAGAAGGAGACTATAGATAATTCGAATGGAGTGGCTCGTAGCTTTTCCGAACGTATCTGCCGAGTTAATGCAGTTTCCTCAGCCAGTTCATTTTATCTAAATAGTACAGCTTTACTTTTACTCCTTGGGCGACTTTCGACCAAATGCGCTTTGATGTCACTTACTTACTTTCCTTGCAATTCGAAAATTCTTAAGAAAAATAAGATAAAGGAGGGAAAATGTTTGAGCGATAGAGGAAGGTAATAATCCGTCCAAGTTCAATGATGTCCGAACGGAAGATGGTAAGAATGAGGGAACTCGTTGAGTCTACTTTAGTAGTAAAAGGGACATTTGGGATGATAGGCAAACTAAAATAAATATGACCACAGCTTGAAAAGATTGGTCGTCACAAAAGACTGTAGCTCATAACTCAAAGGAAATCCTCACTTATATTTGACGACTGTTGTCTTTACTTTATGCCATTCATTTAGCGACTTAACTCCCGACAACTTTTCCCGTCTTTCAGCCCAACCCGACCAGACTCATTCAAATAAAGAAACTTTTTTGTAGCTCTGTTGCTCTGAGTACTACTCAGTTCGTTATGCCTTTGCAGTTTGCACTGCATATCCAATTCCTTGTTTTAGCCATTCAACTTCATTCCTGCAATATTTACTACAGTTTCTACAAATGTTTACTGGGAATAACTTTCGTCCCTTTAAGTTTGGCCTCCAATATTTTCAAAATAACATCAGAGTTAGAGTTGAAGTTGGGAAATTGTCCACTAGACTCCTCCATACATTTATTTCTATTCATCTTCTGTAGGCACACATAAAATAAGCACAGGACACTTCACCAACTTTTCATGCACACATGTCTCATGGTTATGTTACTACACAAGAAATAACCATGAGAAACCTAACATTTGTTACCAACATTTGCATGGAGAAAGACCAAATTATCATACAGACAGCGGTGAATAATAATATTGCTATTCTGTTAGTAATAAATGCAACATTCCCCCTCTGTCCTTCATTTTAATCTTCGCTAATCGTAAATTTCTTTATCATTGCCTCCATTTAACTCTTCGCACACTCCGGTAATTGTCTTTGCATCATTTTCATATTGCGTGCATGCCATTTTTACATTATATTGACTTATTTTATGGCCTAGTTGAATAGATAGGAATTTTTTAATTAGTCAGATGCTCACGTCACGCTCCCTTTTGAGTAATTGGTAGCCTGCTGGAGTAATCAACTTTAAGAATTCTTAGTCACGTTGCTCTGGGAATTCTCAGACTTATTGTCAACAATTACCCTACGCTTGCTGTGATCATATATATTCTTTCTTTGCACCCAGCACTTTAGTCCTAAGTCCTATGTAATATAAATAAGTGACAAAAATAGGAATATTCTTTTTGTCCTGGAAAAACATGATACGGAATGCGAACGCTAAGGTACGTCCTAACTTGTAATTTACAATGTACCTTAGCAGAATGAGCAAGGCTCGGCTACTATATAGTCATACATAATTCCATGGATATTCGCCTTTAAGGATGAATAAGGGTTCATAGATAATACAGTCAATGGGCTGTATGACTGGAATTTAAATAACCACAGCCTTTAGCTATTCACTTCTGCTCTCACTTATTGCTAGTCTACCAAAGTCTTAGCTATTCATCAAGTATTACCTTGGATATCCTGTCGTTTCTCTTCTCGTATAAAAATATTTTTCAATGGTCCATATCATCTGCAAAAATGTTCTAAGTGGCTACCAAGTCACTGCAGCCAAATTTCAGGCGCTTGCAATGTACACACCTAATACCTATACCTGCATGAAAATATTACCAAACATCCTTTGCATCCAGTGTTTTATTTTAACCGGCGGTTTTTACATTTTCGTCAGCCAGTAGGCCATAAATGGATAAAATGGCCAGTAGTCAAATTTAGCCTAGTATTTATTTTAGCCAATGGCAAGATATGATTTCAGCCATTTCAGCAACTACCATTTAGCCGGTGGCTGGTCAAACACTGTATCTTTGGGGAAAAGTAACTTTGCAAAAACTGAGCAGCCGTATGACTATAGTGCCTACTATAACTACTCTAATCAGCTTAATGAATCTAAAAATGTAATTTCAACTAGTCCATGCATTAAGATATCTGGAAATGTGAGGGCGCATGTTTGATATTAATTCCTCTACACCGTTTTGTATTTGTACCTTTCCATGTAATCTAAATTCTTTTTGCAAAGCATGTAATGCATAATGCAGCTGAAATACAATTACCTAGTCGTTTATTTCAGGTAAGTTGATTTATTATTGTGAGTGATGTGCGAATCCTTGAGTTGCACATATAATATGTAGCACGTTTCTGAAGTAATAGGCTGGTTACCTACAAGATTTATTGTAAAGGTGAAATTGAGGATATAAGTTGACGTGAGTAACAATCCGCTTTCTCCAAAAACGGAAATCAAACCGCTTTTACTTTGCCACAGTAGCATTTATTCATAGCCTTAGCTTTTATCTGTCCAGGTACTTACAACTTGAGTGATGCATTCAGAGAAAACTAAGTCGCTTCTTTAGGATTCAGTAAGTCAGTCAGCAGACATCACAAAGAGAGACAGCAGACGGGCCACAGGCGTATTTACATTTAGACATGCACTCTCCCGCCTCCACTTCACTACCGACTCTGACGAACTAAATCTACTCTATTTTACAAAGTCAGTCAGGAGTCAGTAGGCACTTTAGCCATTTTCCTACTCACGCGGAAATGTGTTTTACTTTCGCCCTGAATACTTCTCCATGAAATTTATACTACACTGCTGCTATGCGGTTGGAGGTTCAATGTATCTTCAACTTGTCTGTCCCTTGTCCAATTCAAAATTCCATTTCTCCTATATTTTTCATAGTACCTACATAAAATATGCTTTCTCGTATGGTCAGCCCTATAAACTGTTCGAATCCATCCTACATAGTAAATACTCTTTGCTCCTTGACTTCAAGTGAATAAAAATGTTCCCTTTCATAAAGTTTCAAGAAAATATTCCTACTAAGCGATGTATTTATCAGGACATCATGCTCATTATTTATTACATAATATGATGCATTATTTTGTCTCAGTATGCAACATCAGCATCTACTCAGGAATTGCTAACAGAATGTGAATCTGCGTGAAAGCCTAGTTCCCCCCTCTCTTTAACAACCATCACGATTTATTTATGCGGACGTCCTGAGATAAAAGTACAAGTCACGTGTTTCCACTGTCTACATTGTCTAGTGAATTAAGTAGACCATTTACATACATATCTTTAGCTTGTTATTCACATAATATGTAGGTTAGAAGTATTTATTTGTAATTTGAAATCGAAAATCGACATCACACACCCTGCAGAATAAATATCAGCTCAACTTCATTTGACTGTAGTTATTCTTGTGTAATGCAAAGACGGGGACGGCTACCTACTGGGGAGTAGTGACATGACGGGGCAGTTGAGGCTACTGAGTTTCCCAGAGAGATAACCAGTCTTTTGTATGGAACGACAAAGGATGCGCATTCTGTTGCCAGTACACCACTTATATCTCAATATGTATCAACCAAAAGAATAGTACCTACTATATAGTACCTAGTACTGCAGATCTGAAGGTAAAACCTGTTAAGCTGTATTATTTTATTCAAAGGCAACCAAAATAAAATCATAGGCTATGAAAATAAAACCAGACGAGTATACACGTCTGGTGTGTAGTGTCAATTATAGATGCGATGCCAATATTATAGCAGCAAAGGGTATTATAAACACAGAGCTACTCGACACCAAAAGCTTCTTTTATGCAGAGAATCTATAGAGATCCAGAGTTCCGTGGCGTGAGACTGAATACCTTTGGCTACAATACGGGCATTTGGTTAGTACCTATAGATACAGTGTGAGGGCATTCAGATATTATTCAGATAGTACCTACATTGCAGAAAGAATTCAATTTCATCATAGACACTGGAATTTATTTCTATAAGGTACCCCGAGGACCATAACCGAATATTTCGAAAATACATTTCGAAATTACTGCATCTGATTTTTCATCCCTTTAAGAGAGTTTGGATAATAGTCGAGATTTATTTAGTTGTGTGGTGATGATAATTCTGTTCATGGATATGCACTACTTATAAAAGTTAGTTTGGGGATATATTATTATACGGTTGTTGTAGCTAAACTTAATTTACGGCAGTGAATGAACAGTGAAGTAGGGAAACATTGGGTATCTAGTTCATTCAATCCATAGCATTGCATTTGAATGCAATATCCATTCAACAATGTTGAGAGTCAGTATTTCTCCTCTGCCATAGAGTCGAGTAATGACAGTGAAAACTTTGCGAGAGAACAACTCAATTCACAGTGAAACCTTTGTATTGCTCCACAATGCCAGATTCATGGAGTCTCTCTCTCTGACTACTAAAGGAAATGCAAAGTCGTATTTACCACTTGCTTAGGGAGGGAGTTTTATTCAGCGAAAGATCCAACTCTCATTATACACATCCATTTAATTCTTCAAAATCAAGATTTCGAAACTCATCACACATTCGCAGAGAAACGTCCTCCAGGATTCCCTCCCTGGAATAAGTACTAGCCAGCAGGACCTTGTACATAGCAGTTAGTGAATAGTGAGTAGGTACTTTGGATTTAGAATCTCACTTCATACATTTTTAGAGTACCTAGCTAACAACGTAACTCGCTTTTCTCCTACTTACCCAATGACATTATTCTGTAAGTGATTGTGTGATTTTATGTAGAGCACTTGGTATAGATAGAGTCACTGTGCGAATAAGTACTGTGCAGATCTACTTTCAATGCCCTACCAATAGCGTTTAAGTGTGCATACCTATGCGTTATGTATGTAAGGTAATAACAGTGAAAATAATATACTTACTTAGGGATACGCTTATACTGCAGATACAATTAAGTTACTTGCCATATGCAACTTTTCCAGTCAAGTCCCTTTAGTAGTAGATAACTGCTCTCTGTATGAATTGGTAATGTCTGGTATAACAGAAGCAGAGCAACCGGCGTGATCTCCAACAAAATTCTGCACATTGGCATATTTCATGACTGAAAATACTTGTTTTACGTGATATTCATGCAAAGTGTTTACATATCCGAAGACATTTAACTGTGACACTATAAGTAGAAGTAATGCAGTCTATCTAGTGCCCAATAATAAACTTCCTACTGCCTATTACACTATACCTATTTTATCCTTCATTTCAGCAGGATGTCTGAATCTATGCATCTTACATACATGATGTAGTAAACACTTCTTCCGTGTTTTTGTACTATGGTGCATAGGAGAATGAATTAACGAACTAGGAATGAATGGCCTCTTTTATTTATACAAGACGTGATTGCATGTCTGAGTATAATTGCATCGTTTGGAACTAGTCATTATCACGAATTCCGTACCTACGGAGCTACATATGGAAAACAATAAATAACTCTCAAATCAAAGACTTATTATGGCCCCTATCGCCCTTAGCACTCAAACTGAAAGTGGCGTGCAAAATAGTCTTGATGATCACTTCAGTTTTACATTCATTTCATAATGTTAATCCCTTTCTTCCTAACTACTTTCCAACTTGCAGTGGAATTGCACATTATCAGAATGTACACGGACCTATTATTATGTTACTTTCCAAATGTCATTATTCTACCTATATGCTCAAACTTGTCCTGCACTTATCACTTACTTTAATTACGCTTGCAATTTATAACAATTTACGAATGTAGGAACATTAGAACTCTTGTGTGTAATCTGTACAAGTTAAACAAGCACAAATAAACGTAAATTGGGATAATACTAATTTTTGAATTTTGCTAGTCACAACTTTAGAACATTTTGTTCTAAATTTGTAAAATATTAGTGCCATGCACAACTGGGTTCTCCATAAATTTGTACGATAAGGCAAGGTAGGAAGTAGAACCCATGCAATCGAATAAAGTTACTTGGTGGGAAATTACTATTTTGCCCCTTCAGATGCATTGACGGATGCTGGTTTACAAATGTAAACTCTCTCGAGGTTTGCGATAAGAAATTATTGTTCGTTCATTCTGACTAATTGTGTAAACACTATAGGGTCGCACACTCATTTGGATATGGAATAAACTAACATGCCCAGTAGCCATAGGAAGAGGAAACGCATACATTATACTACTCACGTTATGCACTAAGCAAAAGTGGCCTGGAGCATCGTGTAATAAATTCCAGACACAACATCCCTCATTATGACACTAAGCTAAAGACTTTGAATTACTATTCAGACACATGAAATGCATTCATCCAAATTACATGTGGCTAAATCATTTTATGAAAATTAAACACTACATTCAAAGAAAACAGATTTGGCCGAAACGAGAAAATAGGGAAAGTGTCAAAGCAATAATGACTTCATGGTGTGTCTTTGCCTTAATAAATAAACTTGTTGTGGAATAAGTAGGCGTTGCTGACGCATTACATGAAAGTAACCAAATTTTACTCATGTATATCCGCATTACTGCAATTCTTAAGACATTTCAATTTACAATGCATCAAATGCTGATAGGCATCGCTTCAAAAAGCTGCGATGTAAACTGGGATGGAGTTAATGAAATATTAAAAATGAACTCCATGCAGTGGCATTAGGAGAAGTAATCAAGCCAGAATTGCTGATAAAGCAATTTTATTATTGGACTTTGAATACAGTTTATTAAATCGTATCTCTCTGAATCAACAGTGCATCATTAAATTTCAGGGCTATATACTATGATAGCTATGCACATCCTGAGAGAAACAAAGCTTAAGCATTATATATTACACCCTGCAGTCAGGAGTGTCTAGTTATTATGTGCTAAAGTTGGTGTCATATGGTGCTGCTCTGTCTATTTATTTGTCAGTCAAAAGATGATTTGAGTTGGTTCGGGAATTATGGGGAAAGGCAGCCGCAAAATGAAAATGAAGCATTGCCAGAAAATGAAAGATGTGAAAATTTGAGGTAGGAGTTGTATGATGTTTGTGGTGGTGTGCTCTCCGTTTATCACCATGATACATGGCCTTAATAAATATAAGGAACCTCATAGTTGTGTGAGTACAATCTTGGACCACCTCCTATGTAGACATAGTATATTATAATCATGCAATCCAGATACAGGAGCAGTAGTGTAGTTGTGGGAGGTCTTTTAGTTAAGTAGTACGTATGTAGTTCATCTCAACTATTGCAGCAACTATAGGCATGTAATGGGAGTAGTGAGTGGTGGAGACATGCATCTGATATACAACAACTGAACTGAATGTACAACTTGTCCAATATGGTTCAGTGTTGTAAGTAATGCATTTAACACGGCTCTTTGTGGTGATAAGAGATAGACAAATAGAAGTTGTTGTCCGTTTGCAAATCCCCCATAAGCTTCCTTATAACTCTGCAACTGCACAAAATGTCCACTCTACTGTTATATATTTAGTATAGCTTAACATTCCTATAGGGTAAGTAACTGCGGATAGTAAGTATATGCCAAGACTCGGTAACTGCAGAAACTTTGGGTTTAATAGTATACACCTAAGTACTAGGTGAATGTAGAGCAAAGTTTCTGCATAGTGAAATAATTCTTTCGTTGCAGTGGAAAAATAAATTTGTATAGCGTGAGCAGAGGGGAAATGAAATTCTAAGATCATTTGTATTTTACAGACGAGATGTACAGCGTCGTGAGTCATTTGTATTCGAGACCACAGAGACAAAAGAGGTCACAGAACAGAAGTCGAAGACAAGATCTTTCATGTCCGTCTCGGCTAATTGGCTACATCCGGAAACGATTCAATCAAGACAAAGGTGCAAATGCAGGTTAGTAAAACAACCGAATTGGCTTCTCTGCAGTCCCCCGTCCTATTTACATCGTCCATTCAAATTCCTGACAGTTATGCCACTACGTGGCATAGCTATTAGATCTCTGCATTCTTCTGCTTTCACCATCTGCTTTTTCTTACATGCTTTCTCTCTTTGCGCCATTCTGCAATTAAATTCCAGGTAATGCATACAATCTGGATAGCTAAGTACACAGTCGCACAATTGCGCTATAGCTACTCGTTTTAGCAGTGGCATCAGCTTTAAATTAAATTATAGCTAACAAGCCTCCTCATAATATATCTGTGCAACTACAACACTTGAACAAAGCAACTCTTGTGTCATGTACTATTTAAACCCTCCTTTCTATTAGGCATTCCACATACTTATGTGCCCGTACACAAAATATTTTACTCTGGTGCGTACTTAACTTTCTAGTGCAAGGAGGAACTGAATACTTCTATGCACAAAACTACTGACAGACCAAATGCACCTTTCAGCCACTGTGAACATAAAAATACATCTGGCTCTCTAAATAATACAATGGGCGTGTACTTACAACTGCAGACTGTTCTACAAACCTATGCAAATACTTTTCAACTACCGTAAAATTACAGGAAAGGGATTCTTTTTCTACGTCCAAGTGTTTTGGTCAAATATCAGCTTCTTTTTTTACAGTGTACCTATACATACTTGCTTAACATCGTTCTATTTATATGAATGCCCTCAATGGTACTATATGAATAGAATTTGCGTAATTAGGGAGGACCATTATGTAGCATTTGCCAAAGTTTGCACACAAGGTCTTATGGCCAGTATGAAGCTAATGAGATAAGATTAGCGTAAATCAAAATGCATATAAAGTCATGGCCTGTGAACTCGGGTATAATGGAGAGGAGCGGAGTGTCCAAGGAAATTGCAAATGTATCTGGCAGCGTAATTCTATTTTACAGATTGTGGCAATATTATGAAATGAGGTAGACCTATAGGCACTTGGTAGGAGTAAAAGGGCATTGACGGTATAAACAGACAAAATAGTTCTGTATGCGTAGCACAGATCTGTTTCTCTGCAGTCACATCACATATAACTAACATAAGTAGGCACCTACTATACGGATAGTTCAAAGTCCAAGTCGTTCCGGTCCGTTTTATATGCACATTACCAGGTCTTCGTTCTGCCATAGCGAGCTAATCGAGGCCCACCAAACCAACCGGAGAGTTGACTACCGGGTGCCCTGCCCTGTACGGACCGCACCACACACGCCACCATTTGACTCGTCTATCTCTGGATACAGAGAGGAGTTCCATTTGGGTACTTTAGAACAAATAGGGAATGCGGATGTGCCTTGAATGGATTTTGCTTGAGTGCTTACGTGTGGCTTTCCACGCTTTATTTTACCGATCTGTAGGGAATGCATAAAGGAAACAAAACTAAAAAATTTAAAGCTTAGAGAAACTAAAGGGATGACTATGGGCTTTACATCTTATTTCTCGACCTCTCCTTCTAATTGAAAGATGTAGACAATGTGTTCCATCGGTTTTCTTTTCTTAATAGCCTCATCATCTCTTTCACATTTACATAAACCCCTCGTATGGCAAACAAGAACAAATTTGCAAACTTTTGCCGCATACGAGCACAGTATTATTATAAGTAGAACTTCTGTGAGATTGCGACTGGAGAACGACAACCTTCTATATCTCTATTTATTATCTCTCTCAGTCACACAAATAGAATATAAAAGACATAAAAGTCATTTACAGAGCCCTATCACTGCTCTGAGCAGCCACTGTGCATCCGCAAAAGTATTTATCATTTCAAAACCGAGCTGGTTGGGAAAAATGTCAATATGATATATTTTCTATTGATGAACTATACCAACTCCGATGAAATTATACTGAGAAAACCTTCTTCTTTGTAGTCACAGCGCCTTGTGCTAAAATACTTTTGTCGTCTTTGCCCCAGGTACGGTATGCAAGGAAGGAGAAAAAATTTAATCATAAGACAGCTTGCAATGTTCGCTTCTACATATCGAAATCGTGTGTAGTATCTGCATTTGCATATTATCTGCATGTGACTAAAGGTAAAGAGAGAACTTATACGCAATAAAGAGACATTTAGGTCACAACTTGCAGTTTGTGCATATTTTGTTGTTAGACGATATGCCTAGCTTATTGAGGGACTCCAAAGGAGGGAAATGTTGTTAGAGGTAATTTGAAACTGAACATTTGGACTTGAAAGTGGTTTGGTGTGAGTGGGAGAAACAAAGATTACGGTGGTTCTGGAGTATGAAATGTAAGTTGGGTGTTCCTGGTGCATATATAATATAGTCAGTGACTCGTAAAACAATCAATTTGTTTAGCATAGTATTTTTTGACAGTTCTACTGCTGCGTGCCCTCTGCTCTGCTTAAAGAGTCTAAGAAGATGTAGATGAGAAGTTAAAGGGAGCAAGGAAGAATAAAACTTTATGCAGTCAAATTGATTGCCTTACTTCCTCCTTTTGCCATTAGCAATGCTGTCACTATACAATACAGCGAACATTAATGGGCAATAGCAATACTACTTGGAATTTGAGTGTATGTTGAGGAAAATGTGGTTCACAGACAAAAGTACCATACCTACCTCGTAGGAGATGCTTTTCCTTCCCACTTTCATCTCTTCGGAGTGTCTTCCCAATAGCAGCTCTCAGAAGAGCCAGGAAGACGGAAGAAAACGAGAGATGTAGTGGAATCTGGCTAAAGAACTGGAGAAGTGAGTTGGGATATTATATCTGATAAACACCCTTATACATTTATACTGATGACTACTATGCTCATTCTGAACTGTTGCAAGCCCTACTCTGCTGGTACTGCTATTTTATGTGATGTGTGCACATACTTTTCACGTAATATTAGTAATAACTGAGATCCATAGACAGACATGTTCCTGTGCATTATTGTGCCATCGTTGTAGACATATTTTGGGAGTCGTGAGTCTGCTCTGCTATAATATTATTGAGAAGGTACAGGGAAGGAAAAGAGCAGATGGGTAAGAGAAAGCTAATGTAAGTTCTTCTTTCTCGGTTTCTTGATCTAGTGGATGTGATATTTCTGTGTTTGTACGCACTGCGTACAAACCGCCTCGTTGAAAATTCACAAAGGCATGGCAGAAGCCAAACTTGGACAAGTTGAGCTTCTCAGCTTGACGAAGTTAGTCGAAAGAGGCGTTATATCTATACACACATACATGTGTAGTCACAAATGTTGTCTCTACTTCCATTTACATCTACAATAGATCCATATTACTTCTTATACTCCCAGCCTCCACTCTCTATTAACTCTTCCAGCCAAGAAACCAAGTATCACAAAATCATTGGCACTATTCTGCCACTCCTAAGGACATGCACAATCATATTCTATTAGCAAATACAATCTGAATTCTAAGGATATGATGTAGTATATAGCGTTGTAGTTGTTATATACAGGGTGGGTAAAGATTAATTACTCACACTTTGATCTTCAATAACTCTTGAAAGGTTAACTTTATTAAAATGAGCTAAACACCATTCAGAAGAGTACAATATTTTCAGTTCATCTGAAACTTTTGAGCACTATCGAGATCCAGTTAATCTAAGTTATTGAAGGTCAAATGTGAGTCATTCATCTTTGCCCACCCTGTACATATCAACAGTGAGAGACAAAATGAGATGACTCTGCCTGCGCAGTCAGACACGGTGAGTCGAGTCCATTCCAGTCGTTACGATTACCTCCCCATGGTTTATGGTTTGGTATTGTAAGTATTGTTCTTATATTAGTTAGTTGATTGATCTGATTGCATCATTTGGGAAATACTACTTATGCTATCTGGGGCCTATCTATTTTGATGCTGGTTCACTGATTGATTATTGTGTGCTAAGCTGTATATATTATGAACTATTGTGAGCCTAATTAAATGTATTATGAGCATATCTAACTATTGTACCATTTTGTTTAGTAGTGCATCCAATATTTCTGTCGGTGATTAGGGAGACTTGGTTGGCACCTACCAGCATTCCGGTTATACAATCTCATAATACTCTTATAAATATAGAAATACCCTTGCATCTCAGGCAAGTATATATTTATCAGAGTGTCAACTCTATGTATGTATAAGTCCCTTACATGTAATACTTATAGCTTAATCGTCTAAATCTAGGACTATGTTATACAAATATTACTCTGCCTCGTCGTTTTACATCTGCTTCATGCATCACATTCCCTTACTCACTTGCAGGAGAAAGTTTTTACTCGAAGCAATGTGCTTTCGTATATAGTCCAAATACAGAGCTTTACTCTGAGAATAACTTCCTAAGTGCTATGAACATAACTGTCCGTGGCGTATGCATGTACATACTCAGTTGTATGCAGATCGTTCAACGATGTGACTAAGTAGTATACTTTGTACCATAACTGCTATACACATGCACACATTCCCGCTCTATTCTACCACGATTACACGGCCAACTTTCATTTCACTTTCTCCTTGATTTATCTAACAATAAGGATCCGAATGTTAATGCTAACTGCAAACGTCAACCGTCACTCTTATCCATACTACTCACAAGTCACTTAAAATAATAAATCCGACAATAAGCTTGTTTTAATGCTCCTTGTCATCACTTCTTTAAAATACGACTGTTATCCTTCCTTTTTTATGCCTTTAAGCTAACTCAAAGACACTCACTTTCATATTTCATACTTACCTATTTCATAGCAAACGCAAATTCTGAAAGGAAACAGTCCTTCCGAGTTATTTTATCTGAAAAAGGTCCCCTATTACGAAACTAGACCTTTCTTGCCAAATACTGACTCATATTTATCAACGAATATTCCAAAACCACAAAGTTACTTGGTGGTGTAGTATATTAATTGGGCAAAGTCTTGGTTGGGGTGTAATTACTAGTAATTACACATTGACTAAATAATTCGCAATTGGTTATGGAAACAATTTTGCATAATATAGTATGGAACGGCATGGAAACATTTGGCAAGATCTTCTTGCCTTCATAAATGATTGGTGTAAAATAAAGGATGAAAAGTATTGGACATGATTACTATTTTAGGACAAGTATAACCTAAAAAGACACTTTCAGCTGGCTCACGGGTATAACGAATTGCATAGCCACATTTGGAGAGACAGGAAAGGATGTGTGTGTTAGTACGGTCGTCAAAGTACTGATAGATTGTAAATATTTTATCTGCCCAAACAGAACGAGTTACCATAAAATAAGGTGGAGAAATTTCATTGTGCGAGAGGCAAGTCCCAACTTTGCACATGCATGAAGGGATATAAATAATAGAGGGCAAGCACCTAGTAAAGTTAGACACTTAGCACTTAGCCGCTGTTATATAGACACTGACATAAAAAGAGAAACATAAAGTCAGAATCAATTGAAATGCCGGATAAATAGAGTAGTGTCAGGGAAGAAGGCTGTTGCTAGCACGTGGATCTGGCGTCAGAGGTGGGTAATCAATTTTGATTTGTTGCATGACGGACAATGAACGTCTCATTGTTGTTCCAAGTGACAGAGACGGCCAACGGTGATAAATTGACCTGCTAGCTACGCAGATATAATTCGAATTCCCCTTGCCCCATTTGCGACACTCTTCAGACGTGAGTCTCAATCCCTTCTACCTACTCAGTGGAAAAGTACCGAAAATAAATTCAATGCAATTCGCTATTTAGTGCATATCCCAGTTTATTCGTATCACTATTAGGAATGACTCTGAGCATCTCCATTAATAGGGACAAAACGAGCCGAGAACTCCATTCTGTGAATCTTCCCAATGAGTATGCTCCCTGGGAGTTGCACCGTGATCTGCGAACACTTCCCAAACTATCTGTTGACACTGTCATGAATGTCACTGGATACTTTCACGAAGACTTATTGTATTTTTTGGCCAGAGTACGAAAGATCTCTTATACCTAAAAGTTTACACGCACATTGAGTCACGAGAAAGGTAAACAATGTTAGTTGTCCCATACAAGTGAAAGCCCTAAATTCGAACCACCATTGTCCTGTCTCTCAATTTGCCAATAACCACTCATAAACTATATGACCATTTTATGTGACACTTTCCCATTGTGCTACGTGCAACACAACAAAATGCATCCAATGAATTCGCAATATAGAAGAACAATGAGTATAATGTTACCTCTATAGGAATGTACATAATACTTACATGTTATTTGTATTTTATAGATAGAAATATAATAAACTATTGTAACGGAATATAAGAAAGTTGCGACTTTAGTGCCAATAACTTTCTACCTTCCATTGATACATTTAAAAGTGTTAAGGAGGCTGTCAGTTTACGAACGAGCTAACCACAACTTTTTACAATGAACACAACTAAAGATACTTCGGTTTTTAGTTTGTGACCGCGTTCCCCAGTCAGGAAATCTGACCGATGCTGCCCATTTTCAAACGTAATCTTTGACCCTAACAAATGTAGAAAGTTTGAACGAGTTATCTGTATCCGTTCTACCAAAGCTTTTGACTACCGACAGACAGACAGGAATGATCGCGTAAAGTTGCGAATGATCGCAACTTAATAAATAAGAGTAAAACAAAAAATATGTAAGGGTGTATAATATTATGTCTATTACCAGTACAGATGTGTGGGATATACGGTTATGTTTCCTCATATGTAATACAAAGTGTCACGATGTTTGAGTGTTAGTTTAAATAAGTGTGTAGCTGGAGACTGGAGAGACCTGTCTATTCACTATGTGTACAGTTTCCATTAAATAAAAAAGGATTCTCTGCAGGTTTGATGTTAGTATTCGAGTCAGCCAGTACTCCGACTACACTTACTCTATACTCCTCCGAGTGAGTTAACGTTGTAACTGTAAGCGTGAACTCAAGTATATTATGATTCCAGTACACACGAGATTTTTATGTGAGCCATGAAATCCAAAGGTTCATAGAAGTGTTCGTAGGAAGACAGACT
This sequence comes from Tomocerus maximus, assembly GCA_019776445.1. Classification (NCBI taxonomy): domain Eukaryota; kingdom Metazoa; phylum Arthropoda; class Collembola; order Entomobryomorpha; family Tomoceridae; genus Tomocerus; species Tomocerus maximus. The sequence goes on along the minus strand of JABASH010001782.1, from coordinate 618 downwards.
CAAGAGGCAATGACTTGTATGTCGAAGACATACTTATGTCCTATAAAACAGACAGTCTCATTTACACTTGTATACATACGTACGTAGCTCCCTCAATGTGTAATGTATGTAGCTATAAAATAATATATAATAACACCCCTACTATTACAAACCTGTCCAAATGGCTATAGAAATAGATAGCAAACCCAAAGGCAACTTTACACCATTCCATAATATGCCGCGTGCCATCATGGCTTGTTCAACCAAACTCATATCAAATCTTCCGATTATACTAGCAATAAGTATACACTTTTATATGTTGCATCCTTCGAAGTAGAAATGGGACCGAGAGACGACATTTCTATTCAACTCCTATCCTGTTGTATTCTCAATTTTTCAAGTTTTATGCCACAATTAAGAGCACCGTCTTTTACGGACGTTTTGTTTTTGAAAAATGGTCTTATCCGCAAAACTTGCTTCCAGCTTCTACCTGGAAAAGGGATGCATATGTTGCAGTCAGTATGCACATTCAGAATGCCTATACATTTACCAGTCCGTATATACACCTGGTAGAAACCAAATACACTTACTGTTTGTACATATAAATCTAAACTTACTACGATGACATTTAGAAACTGT
>JABASH010001781.1:0-23794 GCA_019776445.1 Tomocerus maximus | reverse complement strand
GCTAATGTAGGTTTATATGTCCTTGTAAAGACATAAAAACTGGTTTGGAATCGACAGAATCAGCACTGTCCATATTAGATTAGCCCCATTATAGTTTAATATATTCTCTATATTAAACATGAGATGGATATATACTAGGTAGTTAGTATTAGTCAGGGCGCCGCTGCCGGCTTTTCTCTTTGTAAGCGAAGCGAACCAAGTAAAGTGCCGTAAAGTGCGGCGAGCTAATATTGCATCAAAAGCCTAAAATACTAATGTGTAATTGTATTGTAAGTACGATAAGTGAGGTATTGTAAGTACAGAAAAGATAAGTGAGGTATCGTAAGTATAAGTATGTATTCCGTGTGGCTCCGAGTCCGAAGGCGAGGCTATTGGTACCTACAACTATTCAATAGTTCTGTAAATGGCTATAGTCTGCTCACCATAGGATGTACAGGTAGAGAGAAAGCAAGAGAAAGCACGAGAGTACAAGATAGAGCTCCTGCTCTGCGTCTTTTTGATCTTAAAATAGACGATGTGGCTCTCTGAGAACAGAAGAGAGATCAGAAAACTCGCATTGAATAAGCCAAGAAGACTAAGTTGGTTGTTGGAATGCTTACTATGAATGTATGCCTAATACGAATATTACTCTCTTCTATAACTCCTACTAAGCCAGACATAGTTTGTATATTTATTAGATCATATATACCACCTTTAAATGCTGTACTCTCCCCCATAGCTACTAACTAATCGTAAGTCTAATATATAGTAAGAGTACAGATCAGTCAGTTACGGTTCGGAAACACTTTTGTCCATAGAGCATCTTTTCCATAGAGTAGTATCTGTAGTAGTAGTCGTAGTAGTAGTAGTAGGGGGGTATATCACATCCCATCACATTAGCCTATCTGTATATTATATTCCTTGCATTCCATCCCACTCCATTCCAGTTGCACCAGAAGATATCGAGTACTATCTAGTTTATAAGTACTATCTCCTACTATCTCGGCCACGCAACTCTGGCAGGGCGGGCAGAGAAAGCTTCTTTCTCTCTTCACAGTATTCTCTTCTGATTCCTCACTTCATAGATAACACACAACTCTCTTCTGGCCCAACTGAACTAAACTCCTTGCCTTACTTTCCCCCTACTAACTACACTCAATATAGTCATAGCCTAGCTTAGTCTGCCCTGGCACACAACTTTCTCCTGCTTCGACTTTTTTCATTCTGGGTCAATGGAAATGGATTCAATCAACTATCATGAGCTACGTTACACCAATATGTACAGATAGATACAAATATCGTAACTAAACTAAACTGCTTGTTATGCTACTTTTATTTTACCTCTATCTCCAGCTTATATGGTTTAATAGAGAGTATACTGACTTTAGAGTTTAATAATGGTCTCTTCTATGCAGATTCCAGCGGTATATATAGATATAGGTGAAAATAAAAGGCAGGCATAAGATAATAATGTGTAGTAGGTACTAAAATATCTGAGATGCTATTTGTAGACATGCACTTTGTCGTATTTACCTAGTTAGCTTATTTAATATTAATGATATGTATGGTATGGCTTGAAGTAACGTGTTATGTTGTCATGCTTCAAGGGAATTACGGATAATTCTTACTTCATACATATTGTGAAGGATCCTCGTTTAAAATTTTCTCAATATATACGAAACTGCCGTACAACTTAGCTAATACTATTTAATGTGTGCACGGGAAAAGTTTTCTAGCAAACAGACAAGCAGGTAAGACACTGATAGTTCTAAATTGTGTAGCTCCACGTTAATAAATCATACACGTTCAGTACTACCTAAACTATCATGTCGTATACTTCTGAGGCAGAATTGATAGCAAATGAATGGTTCCAATGAAAAGGCCAACATTTAGTCCATATCACGCTCCACTACGAGTAAATTGGAAGGATAGTGTTCGTATATGCAAATATATAGAGAAATGAGCTATAGCGCAACATAACGGTAACGTGAGGAAGTAACTCTGGATGTCTACTGAAGAACAGGAAATATGAGTCTTTCAATATTTTACATATTTTCATGTACCTGCTGGTTATGCACTGACTATGCAGACTCTATTCTTGTTCTCCATTTACGTAGCCGAGTGGAGAGATACTACTATAATAGACTTTCTCCAAGACATGATATATGGAGAAGGAATGAAGGAACCAAAGCTACTCGACTAACTTGACTTAAAAAGTCTGCCTAGTATACGGGCACTTAAGTATTATGTAATACACGTTTGCAATTTTGCATATCATAGTTTCTATTTGTATAGAAAAGCTAATAGTGCATTGTGCTCAGGATAAGTATGGCTGTACCTATGCATGTGTAGCATTGTAACTATTATGTGTGTAATGTACAGTGTCCTATTCTTGTTTGGTTTCGTTAGGTTTGGCTATTTTCCTTTGCAGTGGTAATTTGAGTCACGGAAGCGGCTGCCGCCTCCCTTCATTCCTTTTGCTTTGCTCCACTTCCTTTCTCTTCGATGCGATGATTTTTGCCGAGAAGCGCACAGCGCACTCTGCACACTTTACAATTTATTGAACAAATCCTACACATGTAACCTTTCTGTTGCGTTATTCTAGTATTATGTATGTACTGGATATAACTGGATCTAAAGTAAATACAGTTATGTCATATATATTTTAAAGAGTTGTGTGTAGTATATGTCATGTCAGTTATGTCTGGCTATTGAGAGCTCTAAAACAATATGGACGACTTATCGCTGTTACTTAGGTTGGGTGACTACAATTATTCAGTCTTTTAATATCTAGAGAACAGGAACAAGGATTCCGGGAATAGGTTTGTTGTTAGTTACATTAGATTATTAAAGCTGAGTGTGGTGGCTAAACGCTAAATGTACATTCTCTGAGTGGTATGTAGTAGTTGTATGAAGGCAGAACAATATTATATTAGCTACCCCTACACTATACTATTAAACTTCATAAATACTTTGCACATTTATTAACGACAAGCATATTCACGGAATAATAGAGACGAAATTTATATGCGACACACTATAATGGCTACCTTCCACTTTGAGTGGACTGCCTCCTGAAAGAAAGTCTATTGGAAGAAATAACACAATACAATAATATAATACATGCAAAGACAGGCGTCGTCAACACATACGAATACGGCACGCTATATCCTCGTCTCGTCCTAATCATCATGATCTAATCCATGAGCACTTTGGGTTTCACTTTATTTTCCTTTCGCAACTACGACAACTATTAACAGTCGGTCGGAGTCACTGCAATTCTATGCTGTATTGTGCTAACTTTACTGCTCACACACACAATCCCTAAAATATTCGTATAAATACATGTATAGAGTCGACATGTATGTAGTAGCACCTCCAGAAATAATACACCTTCTCAATATATAAATGGTGTAATATATATTAGTATGGAGGTATGTATATGTTCAGTTTAGCTCGGTTTAAAGTGTTTTCTGAGTGAGCTGCTAACATCATAACAGTGCACTGCACTGTACCAAAACCACTGTGCATTGTGTATTGTAAATTGTAGCTATTATATGGTAATGTAGGCATGTATTCCGAATTTTCTCTTCCCTTCCTTCGCTTACGCCTCTACCAAGGCTCAAATAAGAAGGTAAGCTTAACATTACCGAATTGAAGTGACTAACAAAATAACATCAAGTGTTCAGCGTATATTTGTGTATGTATAATTTACCAGACAGACATTACATTACAATGAAATACACATTCATACATATGTATGTATATCAAGTACAGCTCTTTCGATTTATGGAGAATTGTGCACCGGGCTCCCTAAAATATGTAATAAGTACGCAGAATTCCTGCTATGCTATGTTTTGGGGAAAGTAATCAATATGCAATCCAATATCCCACTATATATGGAATTAAAACGAGCTGATTTCTTTTTCTGTAGGTGGAGAAAGAAACTATGTACCTATTATGTAACCATACCTGCCAGAGCTAGCTCAACTCAACATTTACCCTTTTATTGTCTATCTACAATATAGTTTCCTTATGAATTTTTAGCGCTACAGCTAGAGAAGGAGGGAGGGATAAGTAGTTAAACCCGGATAATCCATTCAAATTAGCTCGTATGTCAACCAACAAATATATTTTTTACGGACAGTCAGACATGCATTTATAACGTGACCACAAATTGTTGGCTCATCACAGAATAAATACCTAAATTATTGGCTAACATTCGAGAGCTTTAGTGCATTTATTGCCAATTTTTATAGACCCATACATATATTAACGAAACTCGCGGACCGATTTCACTTCCCTAACCCATGACTCATAAAGCACGGGCTAGAAACGACAAAAATAGCTAAGAGAGAGCATTGTTTATTAATGGCTGGAGGCGAATAGTCCCCTATTGTGCAAGTTACATGACTTGAACAGCTATATTACTCAAATTGCATTCCTCCAATTCACAATCGCAACTGATCCGTCACATAATAAGTTTAAACTAGACGAAAGACGTATGTTAGAAATAGTTACACAAGACAATTGATAAGCTACTTATAGATGAATCATGTATGTGTAGCATTCAATAAATTGTCGTCTCGTGAGGAAAAATACTTATAGGAATACTTAGGAACGACAAAATTAATCCTCGGAAAGCTTAGCTCCAAGTTTTACTCGTCATAATTTATACTTATACAACCGTTTTTGTTCTTTAAATACAATAAGTTTGTCCTGGGATACATTTAGGGAACTGTGTTCAAAGAGACTATCCACATTACATACTGTTATGTAAATTAGGTATGCATGCGAGAATATTTACGTGTCTAGGAACACAAGTTACTCGTAATGTAACTCTATTAAATAAAGTACAACAGAGAGGACCTCTGAGCAATATAATAATGATTTTCATAATGCGATACGATGATGATAATATTGACTTATATTTATACAATGACTCCGTTACTCTATTAAAATTGTACATGCATTGAAAAGGACTAAATCCAAAATTAGGGAATATTTTGCCAACCCCATTAGCATACGAGTGCTTCACTTTTAAGACTTGATACTATTACCATGAGATCACGCAATGAAATGAGACTGAGTACTACGGCCAGGGGTAACATTTGAAAGAATTGGCTAAATTCTTTTCGACGTTCCTTTGAAATCTGAAATAATGAAAATTTGAGTGCCAATTGAGGCATAATCATAATCATAATGACCACCAAATTACCTCATCTACTTGAATTAATTGGGCCATAGAGTTGAATACTATCATATTGGTATGTAGTAATACCGTCCTTAATTTAATTGAAACAATCATCGTGACATAAATTAACAAGCACTGCCATTTGATTTAGATATTTTTGAGATTAATTATTTAATCGCTTTCAGTTAAAAATAGGTCAAGGAGGTCAAGGAAGAGCAGGTGCTTTGTAATACCCTTGAAAATGATTCTATTGGAAGAATCGGCATTCTCGTTTTAAACAAGAAAAGCCGTAAAGGCTACCATAAGAATGGAAACCAATTAAAGTCAGACATTATAAGAGCATAATGAAAATCCGAAGAGAATTCGGTTAAGTTCTTTGAGAAACACTAGTAAAGACTAAAATATATAAATTATGATCATTAGAGGCTCCGTAAACATCATACAGGATCATATCCACAATAATTAATTTCTTTTTGATATCAAATATTTATCATTATTTTATGTAGTTGTTTCAATTTTTAATTTGGTATGGATATAAGTGGCTATCATAAATGCATGACAGAAAGTACGGCAGTGTCAATGGGGATTATTACACACTTAACAGTTGTGTGTACGTATAAATAATTATACTGGGTAGTTTATCAATCATGAAAGTCACCACATAAATATGAGGATTTAATCTGTGAATATCAGATGAATAGTTTGACTCTCGGATTGCTTGATATCTGGAATAGTATTAATAAATGTAGAGGAGTGTAGAGAGAAGTATTTATCTATTATGTATAGAGTAATAGGATGAGTATTTGTTTGAGAGGAAGAATTGATGTGTATTTCTCACTGTGAAATGTTGTGAACAGGAACACTGGGGTTGGCCAAGGTATATCGAATTACTAAAGTAAGTCACTTGTGAAGCAACATCTCCAGCTGAGATAACGTGTTTGCGGAAATAATTCCTCGAATAGGAAATAGTTCCCAAGCCAGTTATGTCAGAGAGCCACGCAATGCAACGGCTTAGTAAACTCAAGGAGAAAGCAGACTTCCGTATATTCGTTGTAGTTATCTTTCGACTCGGTTAAGTACTTGCATTACCTCCTAAACTAACATCCTCTATTCTAAATTCCTATTTATATACAATGCTACGTCAAGTATAAGGTCAACTCACTCACTCACAACTCAACCAATCCAATTTCAATGAAAATGAAATCGTCTGCAAACATGAGTGTTTGTTTTACTCACAGCTTCCTTCTTTAACAACACTACAAAACACTAAGGACCCTAAGTAGCTAATACTACTCAACTATTTCTTTTGGCCCAAATACACATATAATACTCACAAAGCTAACAATAAGAAGCAATACTGTAGAATTAGATTAGAGAATGACAAACAGATTCACATAAAACGTTTTCTTAAGTCAATCTATTACCTATTTTGATGTGCACACAAAATTCAATTCCAAGATATCAATATTCACAAAGTGTGCATAAATGTTTAATGCAGTTATTGAAAAAGAAAAACCTAGCAATTTACCCCCTCCCCTCAGATTGGAAATATATCGATTTGACATTTGGAGTGGAGTACAGAAGAACACTGTACAACAAACAGCACATCATTCCTTACGGAGAAAGAGAAAATCAATAACATTCAACTTACACTTCTCCACCCAGCAAATATTCCGTCATTTAAAAAGCTACTTTCTCAATGCAGAAATAGATACTGTATTAGCATTTCGCTTGGCATAATCCAACCAAAGCAATGTCAAACTGTCAAGCACCGTCTACTGTTTACTCATACGGAAACAAAAAAATATTTTGTCAGAAGTATATCTTATAACATTGTATGCGTTGTAATCATTTTAATACTTAAATAGATAAATTCTAGTAAAAAATCCGTATATTGACCACATTTTATGTGCTTAAATGGCATGAAAAAAATTCCGATGAAGTTATTCAGATTTAGTCACTCTTTTGGTAGGTAAATTAATGCTAGTCATTAGTCACTACCATTACAATTTTAGATAGATTTTTAACCAAAGCAGCAATCCACATAGTGTGAAAATGACAGTGTGCCATTCTTCCAGTTTCTATCGAAGGAAATGAAGTATTAAAGTATTAAGTATCAACGTTTGAGATTTGACGACAAACTATCTGCATATAAGTTATTACATTATATAGTAATTCGATGGAAATATTTTATGCAGAACAGTAGTTGATTTAAAAAATTCACTCAAAAAAATTCCTAATGTTAAATTACAAAATCTACTGTCTAAACGTTTTAGCTAGTTTTTCGAGAGAATGTTGAAATAATAGTTGACCCTGAACAATTGAATCGGGTTATACTAATACGATTACGATACTCGTTTAGTTTGACGATTCCGTTACTGAATTAAAATTGTACAAGGATATATCCCATGAGAGCACATAATGAGACGACAGAGTACTACGGCCAAAGTACCATTTGAAAGGTGAGATAAGTTAGATAAAATACTTTCTTTTAAAATACGAAAAAATATAATTGCGAATTTTAATTTGAATTGAAAAAATGTACACTTAATTAAGATACACATTAATTAACCTTTAATTTTGAAAATTTATTTTAATTTATATCCTTCTGCAATAATAGGTCATAAAAATGAAATTGGTATTCGATTACATCAGCATAACTTTAATATCATGATGTTTGGTGCCTAGTACTTCATATTTCATTGTAGGTACATGAGTACGGCATCACAACATGATTAATTATACGTACCTACTACATATCACTATACCATAAAGTAGGCTGTACAGCGATGTTCCTTAAAATTTTAATGTACAGTCTTTGGACTTGTATGGTAAATGCCCATAATGTCTAAAGTATTAAATTGTAGTAGTAAATAAGGATTTAGTATTTGCACTTATATAGGTAGGTATTTAGGGTTTAAAAAAAGAGTCACAGATAGCATAGAGGCAAAGAGTTGTTGGAGCTAGTGAGTTAGTAAGTTTGTGCTAATGAGAAAACTATTAAATAAGGCAATTTCTTTTCGTTGTCTAAACAGTGAAATGGGAAATTAAGAATTGGGTCGGTCACATGATTCCATCTGCAGATACTTCCACAACAAAGAAAGTTTGGTTTCATTAATTCCAAACCAAGTATCTGTATGTTGGTGAAAGTGAAAGAAAGTAACTTTCCCTGAGATCTGATCTGCATGCTTGAGAATCTTTAGAAAGGCAGAAGTCAAGGGAGAGAGGACGAGCGAGGAGCTAATTAATAAATGTTAAGAGGACGGACTCACGCAGAATGAGTAAACCAACACGTAGCTCTTCTATTGACAATTGCCCACTATTAACAACATATTATTAACCAACAAAAGCTTCTATTCATCATGAACAGATAATTCACCTCAGAGATGGATATGATTAGGTAGAATTCACCTCAGGAAGAAGACTTAATAATAAACATGCATACTATACACTCTTACAGATACAAACACTCAATCCATCCAAATATCCAATAGCTGAGCAGCACTAAAGTCTCAGGAGTGAAATCTAGTTAATTTACTTGCCTTGGACTAGATAACTATTGAGAGGATGGAAATTGGATTCATGCTATCTAAGGCATTACTAATCACATCTTTACCTAACCCCATAGACCGCACTGATAATATTATTAAGAAGAGATCTACTTATATAGGTGATGATGAGCTGCCTAATTAACTATTTATACCTGTAGGTACAGAGAAAGATCCTACACTAATGAATCTGAGAAAAGAGAGCTACGACTACACTTCGAGAAATTAGTTGATAGTGAGAATGTAATTGGCAGTTTATATAAGTTCTAGTAATAATAATATAACATAAAATGATTAAAAAATCATATGAATATATACGGATTATATAATTAAGAATTGTTGTTATATATACTTATATACTACGTAATATTATGTAATATTATGATTCATGATTATCATAGAGAGGGTATTAAGAAAGAAGGTGTAGAGGGTACCCCTTATTTTTGGCAGCAGGGTTGGTTGGTCCATTCCGCTCGGGGGCTCGGTTGTTTCTTCTTGGAAGGAGTAGATCACCATCGGCAGACTGATGAAGTTGCGGTGCGAGATCATTCATCTCGATGACTTGCGAATGAATGCCTTTGCCCGAATTGGGCAACAGTTTGTCGGTGAGCGTGACCGCATTGAGCCCTCTGGACGTGGAGCGTTGTATGATACGAGTCTTTTCGTCTGCGGAGAGAGACGTCTCGCCGTCAGGCTCGGAAGAGCCACCCTGGTGACTGCCAGGTGCCTGAATATTATTGTTTGTGGAGGAGGCATTCACATTAACGACATTCGAGTTGGCAGTTTGAGAGCTGGGCGAAGAGGCGTCCGTGTTATAAATTCTGAAGTAGGCGAAAATGAGGTAGACGACGGAAATGATGAAACTGGGGATGGGGATGGCCATGGAGTAGACGAGGTCCAGGATGACACGTGTCATGTCAAAGTTGGTGACGACGAGAGCCGGGTCCACTTTGCTGTAGAAGCAACTGAAGTTGGTGCCCGGCTCTTTGTGCGACGCGACAAAGGTCTCGCATTTGACTTTGGGAGGGTAGCCACAGCCTTTGACATTGGGGTACAGATGGGCTCCTCGGAACCATTCGTCCACAGGCTTTTTGTTGTGCGCTCCGTGTCCCAGGCCCACGCCATTCTCTCCGCCGCCGTTGACACTGTTGGTTCGTACCTCACTACCCACTTTATTGTGTTTCCGTTTCTTGACGTGATTTGCACTACCACTATGAGAGTTTCGAGCCGGGTCAACATTCACGCCCGCCCCGCCACCACCGCCCCCGCCCGGCCCGTTGCCTAAATTGTGATTGCTATACTTACTGCTAGGAGATAAATGATTAGAGCTAGACTGATGATGTGACTGTTTATTTTTGTTGAAGGGGAGGCCGGGTGGAGTGCCGCCCCCATTACTATTCGCGTAATTGTTGTTCACACTGTTACTGTTATGATTGTTACTGTAGTAGTTATTATTGTAATTATTATAATTATTGGTACTGAGTGCGCCGGATGAGTCCCGTCTGAGCTCGGACCCAGTCTCTGAGGGCGAGAGGTCTCCCGAGGAGGAGGACCCTCTCGCCTTCCGGTAGTCTACCTTGATTTGGTCACACTTGAACACCTCACGAGTGCAACCCTCACGACACGACGTCCACGTACAGTTGGTCAGGCCTTCAAGATACTCATGGGAGACGGTGACGCAAAAGGCCGGCTCGGGATCAAACTCCATGAAGATGGTAGTAAAGGCCGGGTCAATAACAAAAGGCACCAGGAAGAGGAATGCAAACAGACTGAACACGCCCAGCAGAATAAAAAAGGCCGTCGTGTAGAACAAACACTTTTCCACAAAAGTCTGATCAGGAATTATCACTTCCGTGCACTCCACTGCTGTCTTTTCACCATCCTCCTCACCCTCTTCTCCCTCTCCTTCGTGCGGCCCCGCCGTCGCCGACGCTGCCAGAGCTGCTCCCGCCGCTGTTGTGGCCGTGGGCAGAGCTCCCCCCAGCCCACTCCCTCGCACAGCTCCATCCTCCTCCAAATCCAGTTCCACGTTCTCATTGTCGATCCCGGCAAACTGCAGTTCCAGCTCCAGCTTTGAGCCGCCCACATCATCGTCTTCGTCATCCGAGCGGGAGCCTATCGTCTCTTTGTCCCCACCACTCGCACTCCCCACACCACTCCCCACTCCACCCCCACCAACTACTACCCCTCCTAACAGGCACGGCTCGGACTTGAGATGATGATGACTCAATGTGGACCCATTCACGTTGACCAGTGGATTTCCCGGCGTCGTCGTCGGATTATTTGTTGTCGTCGGTGGTGGAGCGATGAGCCCTTTCTTCACTGCGGTCGTGGCAGGGAGAGTGGGCAACGTGGACAACGATGGCACGGAGGGAAGAGGGGCGAGCACGTGTCCCGGCCCACCTCCCCCACCACTCACAGGTGTACTCGTATTCCCTATTGTTAATGAGGAGGCGGCGGCGGCGGCGGCTGCTGCTGCTGCTGCGGATGATGAAGATGATGAGCTGGCTCCGGCTGCTGCTGCTGAGGCGAAGGCTGCTGTGCTCGTTGAAGACGCACCCGTCGCGGTCACTGTCCCTGTCGTCGTCGTAGGCGTCAAAGTTGAGGCTGCAAGATGAGCTGATGATGCCACTCTGAGTTCTTCCTCTCCCGGCATTCTCGCTAGCAAAAACACCCGGCTATCACACCTCTACCGGGCACCTCTGACATTGTCCTCGTCCCTCTGAAAACACTCCAAGCATTTCATCAACAACAAGCAAATGTGATTCAATCTCTGTCCCTCTCGTCCCAAAATCACTTTCTTTCGGTGTCCTTTCTCTCTCTCTCCGATTGACTTTTATTATTATGTAAGGTCAGTCTGTCACACCGCACCGGACCACCGTGGAGTGTCCTCACTCATTCACTCACGCACCGACACCTTCCCCGCTGTATTCCGCACACACCAACAACTACAATTCTAACACCCTACAGTCTCTACTACCTAGTATATTAGACTTATATAAGATTATGCAATATTAAAGTGTATATTATAGCTTAAGTGGGGTATTAGTATCTCCTACAGATAGTTCTGTCGTCAGAGTCAATAGTATTATTCTAATTGGGTCAACAACAAGTAAGTTCTCCCTCCCACATTGGGAATTGTAGTGTAGTGTCACCCACACACTCACACACACACACACAGAGAGTGACAATATTATTGTCAGCAGAAGAGTGAGTCAGTTGACTGTCCAACCCACGGGTATAGCAGACCACTTTTAATGTATGAGGATGTGTCTGTTTATTTCCACTGTTGTTGTAACAATTGTAGTCGGAGAGGACGAGTTGTGTGTGTGAGATTCTTTTGTTCTCATGTTCCTTCCTATTGTTAGTGTTGTGCCCTGTCAGTCATGCTGTAATGAGAAATGCGATATCCGTATCCGTATCCTTTATTTAGCCACATGAAACGAAACAACGTGCTCTTCTATGCAGACCGCTATCCCCAACCTTTCTCCGAGCACTTTCTTCGCCGGATCGATCAATTGATAATTCTGGCTTGGCTTGACTCGCTGGCTGGCTGGGTCTTGGGAAGTTGTACAAGGCAGGCAAGGCAAGGCAAACACGGTCGTTGTCGTAGACCTATTCTCCTCTATATACTACACAATACAGTGTATGTATATGAGTATTGAGAGTGTAGGTAGGTACTTACTACTCTTATATAGAGTAAGGACTCCCGTTTCTACTGCACAGAGATATTCCTCCGACGTCTTACGCTTACGTTTACGTGCTGTAAGTAGCCGTAGTCTAGATAATGCGGTATTTCGATCCTTGTGCAAATGACGAAACGTTTTCTCTTTCTCTCTCTCGGCTCACTTACATTAGCAGCTTGGAATATTTACTGATTAGTAAATAAGCATCTGTAGCATAAAGTAGTAGACCTATTTCGTATGTAGTAGATAGAGGAGACAATAAGAGACTGACTGACTGACTTGACTGAAGGTCGAGTGGTGTGAGATCGGGAGACTTGGTTTCCTTTTCTGATTTTATTGGTCGGATCGACTAGACCTACTCAGTATATTATGTCGATGAGTTAGTAGGATAGGCTATTGTAGTTAGTAGTAGTTGAGTTTTTTGAGATAATTGAGATTGTTTGGATTGGATAGATTGAGGAGGATTTTTTTCGGAGTCTGTAGTTTTGGTTGTTGAGTTGGATTTTGTTGAGATTCGTTTTTTGTGTAATCAGTTACACCTTAGAGCTAAGTTTATTTATAGAGTTTTTAAAAGTTCGTCGAAGGAGAATTTGAGCCGTGCTACCTCGACGGTAATATCCACGGCATTTTTCAATTGAGTTCAGTAGGATTGATTTTCATCGGACTCGGACTAGAGTGACGGAGTTCCACACGGAGGAACAGTCATAATCATTACAATGCAGAGTCGGGTTGTTCCTTTTTTGTTGGACAGCAGTCACACGCTCATCAGCATTACTATGAATAATGGCAGGACTGTTGAGGTGACTGTGGGGACTCGGGGTAATAAGGGGGAGTGACTGTGGGCCGCGGCTCCTATGATAATCCGCTGAATGTACACTTGTGATTGAGCCCTGTGGAGTCTGTTGCCGCAATTCACACGCTCCTTCGCTTAGAGTTTCCTTCTGAGTACTCTTGTTCCTAAGATCCCTACGTAGACTATCTGTAATAGAAGTTGAAGAAGAGTCTGCTGGAGTGGATTGTGTCGGAGGAGGAGGAATTGTAAAGTTGTGTTGCTGCTCTGACAAAGATATCCTATCAGTACAAGATGCAGTAACGGTAGAAATTTGGTTTCTTAGAGTAGATGATGATGAGTCTGGAGATGACGAAGTAGTAGTAGGCTCCTTATCCTTAGAAATCTTAAGAATAGTCGAAGATGCAGTAGTAGGAGTAGACGAGCAAGAATTATTTTTAGATAGGAGGGACTGTTGTACTGAAACGGATGTTGTGACTGATTCTGATTCCTTGTCTTTGTTGATTTGTTGCGTACGAAGAGAAATGGTCGAGCTGCCGCCGGCTGTGAGCCACATCATTTCCATTCCCATCCCAAAAGTCAACATGGGCAGGCGTGCCTTAGGATCGTCATGATGAGAGGAGTCGGAAAATTGGCAATGGCAATTCGAGGAGGTTGTCCAAAAAGATTCCACTGTCTGGTTACCATGTTCCTTGTTCCGGTCCCAGTCGGCAGTTAAGTTACTTTTACCTTGACGTGTGCATATACTTTCCCGATTGTAGCCAAAGCCAACAGCACACTTTTCCATTGCCTTCCTAAACATAAACCAGAGTGGGGAATGGAGACGACGGCGAGACAACAATTGGAACTGACCAAATGCATACAACGGGAATACTTCGGTTGTTTCTCCCTCCTGGCCTCAAGTGACCTCTGACCTCTCACTTGACTCAATGTATAGTAATGTTCCAAATATAATAGTACAACTCCCCAGCTAATTGTAGTTGATCACAATAAAGTTCTTCAAGTACCCCGGTGTACAATGCAGTAGTACTAGCACTAAATGCTCCTTATGACACATATTATTAGTACTTAGTGGATTCGGGGTCGACATTGCCATTATCTTGTTTCTCATGTTCGTATCTGCATTTCAGTATGTTTAGTACAATTATATAGATCTTCGAGGCAGGAGGAGCAAGAGATTTCCTTTTTGTTACGTTTCGTTGGATATATAATTAAGTATCGAAATATTGTTGCGTTTTTTCCCTTCTCTTCTGCTAATACATACCTAAATATAGAATAGTAGCGTCGTTGTAAAGTAAGTATATATGCCCTGAAGATTTTTTATAGTGTAATAATTCACACGTGATGATGAGATTCGGTTTTTCCAAAAGTGGAATCAAAAGGCTGTGGCTGGTGAAAACTGTGGCGCATGTACTTCTAGATTTATGTATGTATAAGACAAAGATGAATAAGGTTGATTGACTGACTGAATTTACGTTGCGCTAATTGAGTTGAGGAATTATTATAATTAGCTGTATGTAGTGTTAAACTAGTTTATATATTATAGTAGTAGTAGTTAGTATGGTATTATTGGTATGTATTAGCTTTTTAGTGGTATATGGTATTACGGTAGATATAATATAGGGTTATATATAATATAGATATTCATTTATGTATGTATGTAGTCGTACGTATATTTATGTATTCGTATTTATTGAAAATATAGCAAGTCGACGACGACGTAGCACCAAAACTACTCTAGTATTGCGAGCGAGCGAGTGAGCAGATGAAGAGCGATTAACCGAAAGCACGATAACTTGAACTGAAGAAATGCAACAATAGACTGACTGCTTTGCACGAGAGATCTCGTCCGATTCGATCAATTGAAATCTGATCCGATTCAATCTGAGTGATGTACGAACGACGCTAAGTGCTCTGCCATCTGATGAATCCAATTGATTAATCGAAAAGAAATCGGATTGCAGTGATTTGAGATTGAGATTTGAGCGAGGCGGATTGGATCCGTTAGTTTGATCTTCCAAGGGATCTGATCCACAGATCCCTAATTAGCAGCAGCGATTGTACGAGAGGAAAAGTTGTCGTAAGTAAGTAATGTGACGTGATGTGTCAGTGGCCTGGTGTGAGCACACTGCCAAATCAGATCATCAAGGCACCCCCAACAACAACAACATCAACAACAACAATCAGACACTCAACCACAAATAATCGAGTATATTAGGTCAATCAGTAGCAATCGCTATGTAAAAGATGTATTTATAGAAACTCCATTTAATGTATCACTGACACTTGATTTGACTTGAAATGAAAGCAAAGCCAAATGAGCACCATCCGATCCGTTTTATTTGATTCTTGCTAATTACGTAATTGATGACTGGACTCGACAGGCAGACTGACTCCGTTCCGTTGATTTACTTTTTTGTACAGATCACACTAGACGAAACGAGACAAAATGATTGATTCTCTTTCTGGGATGGAATGGTTCGTTTGAGTTGTGTTACTATTGAATATTCTCCTACTTTACCTACCTATATTTATGATACTTAGGTATGTAAGTGTTTTTATTAATTCTTAACTCTAGCTAGACTATCTGTATGTATAAATCGAGAGGCAAGGCAACAATAGGACACGAGCGCACGAGCACGACTCTATAAAACATTCTCCCAGATATATTCGTTTATTGATATTAAACACAGAGCAGACAAGACAGGAAGGACACTAGAGCAGCAGCGCGGTGGTATGTATATTAGTGGTGGTGTGTGTGGTCTAGTAGTTTATAGTTTTAGTTAGCAGTAGTAGTAGTAGGAGTACAGTAATAGTAATAGTATATAGCAGTAGCAGAAGTATGTATTATAGTATACGGTAATGAGAGGAGGTAGCGAGGAGCGAGATTATTAATCAAGTAGAGTAATATGTAAACGGAAATGCTAATAAATCATATCGGATGGACAGACACAAGAAATGAGCATTGGTTGGATTGCAGAGAACCACGAGAGGTATTTAGTTTAGTAGCAGAGAGATATAATATATATATATATATATAGATGAGAAGACAGAGTAACTTCACTTCCCTTCCTTTCACTTGATTTCACTTGACTCTGACTCAAGTTGACAGTAGAAAGTCGAGAGAGAAAGGTTTCGGAGAAAGGTGAGTTGCAGTGGGCCAATTTTGACTTTTTGATTCCACGAGAGTTATTTGTTAGATGAGTGTCCACTCTATATTGTTGTACCGTAAATAGTTATGCAAAAGTAATGAGTAAGTGGACAATGGACAAAGAGTGTAAGTAATACAAAAGTGTACTGTAATGTAATACAATAATGTAATGGCTTGGCTATAGGACAAATACAGACGGAGTGACGATTTGTGTTAATTGACTCTTGGACCACTTCCACTGTAATGCAATGCTAACGGCTGGCTTGGCTAATAAAGGCTAACTCTTCTGTTCTTCTCAAACTCGGTTGTAGTAGAGGAGTAGTAGTAGTTAGTTAGTTGTGTAGTAGTAGTAGTAGTAGTAGCCCTAGTATAGTATGTATTGTACTCTATTGTCTATGTAATCGTAACTAGTTATGCTTAGTCAGCTTCAGCTTTCAGTGTTAGTATGTTGAGTGCTAATTATTATTACGTAAAGACTAACTAAATTTTACATTAATTTAGTTGGTTCGATTGGACGATATAGAAATTTGTCTGTTATGTTCTGTTCTCCTCTAGGATAGTACTCGTCAACTTTCTTTCTTACTCTGTAGCTTTTGTATGTAGCTTGTGTATGGCTAGTGGCTACCTATCCGCTTATTAGCTACGTCTCTCTCTCTCCTCAACTATTATCTTATGTGTATAGTTAATATTGCTTTTGTCTTCTTCTCCGTCAAGTATATGTTCCGTTACGTACACTTGAGTTGACTTACGTTACGTTACGAATGTACTCTGTTCAGTTCCTATCCTTCCTAGCTTTGTATTCTAGTGGTAGTTACTTATAAAGTGGTAAAAGTACGTATGTACAGTAGAAGAACAAGTACTCGTCCGTCGAGGAGTGACTGGCTGAGCTGAGCGAGTAAAGTGAACGAGTTTAGGCGAAATGGAGAAAAAAGGACCGCAGTGCACACAAACCCGGGCAACGTACAAACGAAAGAACGAGTGAATGGCGAATCCTAGGCTGGCTCCTTTCCTTTCGCTTGGCTATACACAAAATCCCTATTCTAACTCTAACGCTCCTATGTAGTCAAGGAAGGCAATAGGGAATGCTGTATGTATGTCTGTACAAATGAATAGATGTATGTATGTATGTATATACGTTGGTAGTAATAACAGTCATAGACTAGTGTATAATATATGTAACTCCTGTCCTCCACTCCTTTCCTCTCGCTTAACTTTCCCCGGACTATAACGTATACGTTAGTAGTAGTAGTAGATGTTGTTGGGGTTATAAGACTTGGTGACTCAGTCCGTCCGTATAGTTTTACTGTAGTATTATTTTCGGGTATGTATGTATGTATGTCAGTATACGTAACAGTAAATACACGAATTTATATAGAAGAGATACGGCTGTCAGACGAAACCAGGGAACTGCCACGCTGCCGCTATAGGACAAAATTGTGTTGTTATGTTATTATGAGAGTTTCTGTAGCCGACCCGACGAACCAGGCCAGGTTAGCACTAACAACGTCCCGTTTCCCAATTTCAAGTCAACGTCAACGTGATTACGATAAGATTTCACTGGAAACCCTCCTGTCCTGTCTTTCCTCACAATTTAGCTTGCAAGATACATGCAGCACATAATTATTCCATTCCTGAGGTTGCTCCACCTTTGACCTTACACCAGTTCCATAATCCCCTTCACACTCCTTCCTTACCCCATCCCACTACTACTCACACTCATATTGTCTCCACTTTAATATTTCCAAATGGGTTCGATTGGAAGACCAACCACGGAAACAAAACAACTTTTTTCAAGTTCTATGGCTATCAGCCAAACACTGTATAAATGGAAACAGTTGTGCATGGAGCACAAAACAAATCAAACTGCAGTCCCATTTCACATTAAATAGCAATGTTCCCTTCCTTTGCTTATAGCTGCCTTGACTTTCCCATGAGTCACGTCACCAATAGCAAATCACCATTCCATATATATAGCCTTATTGAGAAATGAGCGAGTTCATGTAATATGCAGCATGTAGGTACTCTTCATTGGATACAGATCCACATATATGTATATATACATCTACAATGTATATATTTATTAGCTTATCGCTTTCATGTTTCAATGTGATTTACTTTCACATGTAAAAATCTTTGCAAATCAAATATGAAAAAACGGAATTTTCTCAAAGTTCCATAAAAATGACATTTAACTACGAAGGATTGATTTATTGTAAAAGTTTGCAATGCAAAAGGGTATTTGGTTCGGTTGTATTATGAGAGACGTCGGTGAGTGAAAGTCGAAAATATAGAGTGTAGTACAATGTAAGTAAATGTATGACGACACAAATGTATAGCACACAGAAGGATTTTGGACAGACAGGCGTTTGACTACTCCACCAGCAGAGTAGTGTGCACCTTGTATTAGCAAATATAAAGTGTTGATTAGTAGTAGTAGATTGGACTTGACTGGACTTGGAGAAAAAGGAGAAAGTACGAAGAAAGTCTAAAGAAATGCGAAAATTCAAATGTAGTAGGGCTGGCACGATAGGGCACTGTTATGTTAGTCGTCCTAACTAAGGTTTGTACGGACTGAGGATGAAAGAACCGCACCCACAACAATGACCACGAGTCTTTTGAGTTTCTAGTCTGTAGCTGTAGGCTGGGGATGAGCCTCACTGTGTTTACCCCATTGTTGTCACTGGCTGGTCACTGTTGGGAAGGAGAAAAATTCGAGTAGAGCGGAGCTGACGGGACGTGGGCCAAGTCGACTTCGCCATTTTGGGATTGCAGTGCGGTGGTAGACAGGATGCAGCAGTTCGATTAGACCACGTAGACTCAGGCCACGACTACCATACCATAACACTATACTTACATACATACACCCACTATATCATCACTAACTCATATACTCAATATATTCCGTATACACTGCTTCGCTCACTGTATACTCCAAATCCTCTACTACAAATAACTGGAAATACTAGGTGTGCACACACAACACAGTAAGGAACCTAACATAGTTATTACATGTGCTGGAGACGATCCTATTCTCAGCCTACTACTCGGGTAACATCCACCAGTGTAGTCAACCCATCCTGGTATACCATATCCCGCTCTAGTCTGCCATAGAATGGAATGGAAACCATCGAACACAGTACGGCAAACATAGCTTAACTTAACTAACTCACAATCAGTATGTATGAACACACACTCGGCTCTCGGAGAAAGCCACACAGGGTCCACATAAACAAAACGGGACACAAAATATTTCTACTTTACACTTCAGTGGCTCAATATCTACCAACAGACATTTGCTAGAGTCAACAATTGAGATTTCTCAGAAACTGTCACTTCCATGAAAACTCTAAACCTAAGAAATGCCAGTTAGCTACGGCAATTTCGTTTCTTTTCTTTACATGACAATTTGGAGGTCAAAATGTATTTTTAATATTAGTCTTATTATAACCATTATATATTACAATTGCAGATTAAACAGTAGTTGGTTAGACAGTTTTTGGGGTATCGAACAAACAATTGTAAACAAACAATTTGGGACAATGATCAACTTTTTATTTTTAAAATACTAATTAAAATATTATCCAAAAAAGCAGTACATCATTATTTCATTGTTGTGTTTAATGTTTAATTCCGTAGCGAACGAAGCAGTTACTGATTGAAATATAAATAGTACTTTGAACTAGCTAAAGGTCAAAATTTGGGTAATTTATTTAGCTGCACTCTGTATTTGAGTATACCAAAGGAATTTGTGGTATACTGGCTGGACTATATTCATAATGCTGATTCCTATGTAGAAAGTGAGGTCGTCTCAAGACTGTGACTGGAGAAAGGTTCATACTTTTCACAATGTTCTCTGTAGGTACTACGTATAGTTATAAGGGGGCTACATATTTTTACAACCTAAATAAAGGTTTAGAAAGGAAGAGAGTGCTTATATTTTTAAATGCAAGCCTGCTAGAATATATACTTATTAGGTATAAGACAAGAGTAGGTAGGTAAATAGTACTTGTAGCATCCTTGTCTTATATGGAACCAATAATATATATGTATATGTAGTTAGGAATTTTCAGTGTGACTCTATATTATGAGCGTATTTATATTGTAGTACTTACTAGCAGTAGATATACTTATGGTTAAAGCTGTACTCTGAATGTCGATGCCTTCTTCCTACTGTTTCTAAACTCAATTCCTTGTTTTACTTTAGCATTTCTACTACGAGACAGACATACTTGCCATTATATTATGACCAGAATAGTTCTTACTGGACTAATACACTTGGCCATAAGAATATGTACATAAGATATAGGAAAACAGAAACTGAACTACTACTGTCTTGCTCTTAACCGTCCTGTCTTTTGCTGTCTACATAACTATAATGCTACTAGTAGAGAGTAGTTTGTATGTGGAATACACAACGATAGATCTATAGAGAATTATGTATAAGTTAGGTAGGTATAATAATATTTAATACATCCCTCCGCTCTTATGTATTTACTATATAGAAAATAATAATGTGTTACATATTAGATGGTAAGCTACAAACGAACATCACAGGACAGTACATTATGTATAACTATGAGCCATCCATACTTCCATTTCATTGTATTCCGCGTCCATACACATAGCATAATGCTATTACATACAAACAAAACAAACTCTTTTACTATTCAGTATTCACTCCGACTCATTTCTGCTCCATTCCATTCTACTCAACTGACAATGAATACTATATACTTATTTATTTTCCTTTTCTCTCTCTTTCTTTACTTTACTCCTTGTCTTTGCTCATTTTCAGTAAGTGTGTTAGTTACAAAACAACACAACACCATCCTACAAAAAGAGACAGCTTACAATACAATAGAAAACAATATAGGGATACTCCATTATCAACCTCTTACTCCTACATACAAATACGTCACTTATTTACGCTACTACATACCTATATACATATATACATTCGAGAGCACGATGATTTCTGTCCATAGCCCTGCATCGTCTCTTTCGCTTACTCAACCAGTGACGATCAACTTCTTTTCTTATTTTACTATACTCGACAAATTTTCTTATATATGCCCAGGTTAGTCTTCATACACGTTTCTCAAATTATTATATGACTTTGCCAGCAATACTACATATATGACATGGCATATTAGCTACATATATCAAGTCTGTAATAATACAAGTACGACCATCTACTAATAAGTACCTAGTACATGAAACATACATTGGAATGTATACCATAGTGCGCCGAAAAGCTTTCCATGACCATACATACATCCAACTTAAATTTTACTGGAAAGAAATTTGTGATATGATGATTCTAAACATATAAGTGTACATATATGCGGAGTACATATACAGATATTATATCCTCGGAATATATGTTAAGACATTGCCGTAGTTTCTTTACTTGTACTTTGTGCATTACACCACACTACAGTGAGTACGGCACGCTAGTTTGGGTGAAGGTGAGCCCAGTAGTCAGTCCTAGTAACTAGTATTACAATATTTGTAGTAAAGCAAAGAAAGGGTGGTTTGCTTTCCTTTGCTTTCTTCTGGCTTACTTAGGTTAGGACTAAAGGCAAAGGCCTACAAAGTACCTACGTACTACATTACTAGGTAAGCCCTGTTCTTCTGCTATTTCAAGCTGCCTCCTTTGGTTTGGTTCGGCTTGGTTTTAGCGTAGTTGTTCGCTCTTCGTCTCCCTGACTCACTTTCACCACTTTTCTCCAATAGGCCTGTCCTATGTACTTACTGCTGCCGTATTCTTCGCTTTTCCCATGCTCCCCACTCCCAACCATTGATCCGAAAGTGGGAGACTAGAGAAACGGCAAAGGCAATGAGAAAAATACCGAAATACTCCGAAGAAACACTCGGCTTAAGCAATGCTCGCCCGGTCACAGTCGGTCCTCCCGCATTCTCTCACATCATATTGGCTTTACTTTCCTACTTCCAAGATTCAGACGTTCAAGCTACCTACACACAGTCATTCGGCATCTCTCTCTAGTATCTTCCTGTTCCTACCAACCAGTCCCAACTAGACAACACCAGTTGTCGTTTACGTTACTTATAAGAACCTCTGGCTCGCTCTAAGAATCCCACTCTTGAGTCTTCAGCCAAGTCAACGCAACTTGTCTTGTCATGTCATCCTATCATCACATACTTCAAAACTCAAATGTCTCTCTATAGCATACTTTCTTTCACCATAAGCACAAGCAAACAAAAACTACTATGCAAATACTACAATACAATACAGGTGGATGCAAACACACTCTATCTGTACAATCACCCTACACAATCTAATTCCTACCTTTGAAATTATATCCACTCATTTACTTTATTATTAGGATCAATTTGCTACCTATCCTTACACTAACACTCTACCACCCTCACCCACACACATGCTAATGACATTAACGTACCTACCTACCTATTCATTTGACCAATTATGCATACACTTACTTCATTCTTCCCACACTTCACACTTCCCACACTTCCCACTTCTAAAAGTATTCAAAAAGGGAGAGATACAATTTGTTTACTTATCATTAAGGAAATGGAGGTGCAAGTGTATCACCTGCTGATGCTGTATCGTCGTCTACAAAAATAACAGATTAGTATTTCTGACGATTAAGACACGGACGACAGTCATATGACGTGCTAGTATCTACATTTTGATTACCAAAATTACTACCTTGAAACTAAAAACTACGTATTAAACAAAAAAATGTGAGCATAAAATGAATTTTTATGCACCACTTTAGAGCGTACCTGTTAAAATAATTAATAATCCTTACACAAATTGCGCGAATCTAATCAGAGCTAATCAATAGAAAGTAGAAAGTAATGAAACATGAAATAGTGGAATAACAACCGCAAGCTGTCATACCATCTTTAAGTCGCATCCTTCGACTCTTGTCTTGATTTCCCAGTTTGCACTAGGATACGGTAGGAACATAAAGGTTGCCGGACGATTGTTTATTGTTTGGATTGAAATCGGACACTGCGGCACGCTAGCGGCTTTTCTGTTACCAGAGAATACTGTTACACTTTTATATGATTCTATAATGTTATAGTACCACACAGAGCGATATAATAGACACTCATGTTTAATCTTTTCCAAAGTACTTGCCCTAGAGTACCTACGGTATTATATCACAAAATGTATATCATCCTACATATAGTCTAGTCACATCTCTTTCTAATATTCATATAACATATTCATACACTGAGTATATCCGTAACTGAGTATAACAACATGGGTAACAAGGATAATACACCCTACTACTTTGTAAACTGTAATACAAAATAGTATAAAATATTTGCTATAAATCGTCAGTAATAAATAAAAAATCGTAAAATAAAACGAGAAAACATAATTTTCGTGAAACTATTGAATTTGTAAAAATTGATAAATAAATATTATTAAAAGCCATTTCAAATTAG
>JABASH010001780.1:0-23804 GCA_019776445.1 Tomocerus maximus | reverse complement strand
CAGCGACGGAGTCATTATTCTTATTATGAAAACCGACTTATCCATTGTAGGAACGGGTTTCACGGTTTCATGGACATAAAATCATCTCTAAGTTGCGTGATTGCCAATACTACAGTATGACGAATATCTGATGCATTATCTTTTCTATTTGCACTCATTAATTGTTGAATGCTATTTAGGAATTGTATTTGTATTGGTGTGTGCAAGTGTACGTGAATTAATTGTGAGTTACTTTTTGAATAAAAGTAGGCATTTAATTAATCTAAAGCTACATCGATTTACTGATGGATCACTGAGCATTTTAAATGATTATTCTGTTTTGAGGTTAACAATATGTGTGATCAAGTATAAGGTCAAATGTACTAAATGGCCTTTATGACTAGAGTGAAGACTTTAGTCAGTACTTCAGATATGACAGGAGGTACGTGAAAGATAAGTGTTCGTTCAATTCTCAATTGGCCAAATTGCAGAAAATTATTCATGGCACGGGTTCCATTCAATCACACTCACTGTTAGTAAATCGCAGTGTAACCGATTTCTAAAAGTGTTTCAAAGGTTACTTGCCTAATATATATTGCTAATCTATTGCCCCAATTAGTGACATCCAACATAATTATTTAGTCAGTGTAGCTTCAATTAAAGTCACTGCAAGTAAAAAATGATCTTGTCTTATCACATCGTTGACTCAACCTTGTGTTACTTGTCATTAATGATGGATTAGGTCCATCTGAAAAGTATTAACTAATCTAAGGCATGATTATAAATCACTGGAACAGAAAGCAAGGTTTCCATTCCATAAAACGACCCATTTTAGTTTCTTGTAGATAAATTACATAAATGCCAATGTGGATCTTGTTGATTGCTGCATAGATTGTGTTTACTAAACAGTTAAATAGTTTTAGCGTATGAACACAGGGCGTATGATAACTAAATAATATACTATGGTTTTATAATTAGTATTACAAGAAGCATATAAGTATATATTTCTCAGAGATCTCTATACTACAGTATTCTATATATATTAAGACTGTTATTTCTTCCTCGCCACAAAAGTATGAGTACTTATTTTTATTTACCTACAGTACCTGCGTTAACCTTGTGCGTGTCTAGAAACTATTTTTCTTGGCCCACTTTTTGTAGAAGTGCTGATTTTAGCTAATTAAAAGCTCGTTAGCAAAGCTCAAGTATTCAGTAGACTAATACAGGAAGAGATGACCAAAATAATATAGCCATATTTTAGTATATTTAGTTTATATACTTATTTTATGTTTTTTAGTATCGACTATCCGGACACGGTATTCATGGAAAATGATGCCAATCAACGATATTCACCAAATTCACTTCGGTTTCATTTACATATAATTAAGAATTTATTTTCCTTTAAATATTAGGCTTACGCACAGCTTGCGGCGATTCACATTCATTTAATTGCCAAAGGTCAATTTCATTATAAATGAGCATACTTGTGTATATTATAGTCTGTTGGGGGAGGGTAGTTATATAGGGAATACTACAAACAGTAATACAATTCATTCTTAATCATCCATAGGTAAATATTATTAGTTTACAAACATTAGTATACAATTCATGAGCATCTCTTCATAATGACGTTAATTCAAAAATCATATGTTTTGATTTATTAGTCTACACCTAATTACTAACACTATCCAAATTGAAGTTATAGTTATTATCTATGATATAATCTTTGTATAGCTCTTATTTTACCTGTCTACATACATAACGTGTGTTGTACCAAGAACGAACTAATTTACATCAAACGTACGCACACTCGTTGTTCTCTAAGCTACTCTATGTACTACTATTTACACTATATGACACAATTAAAATCTAAGACTGAAAAACACTCAATTGACAGTAGCATCAGAATTCTGTAGAACGAACTGAACACCAATTTGGATACGATACTTCAGTTCCTGTCAACCTATAATCATAAATATCTACCACACATACCACAACACAAACATAAAGCAACTTTTCACAGGAAAATCCAAACACGCTAACCTTACGTAGATTTCGTACTATATTTACATAACTACATGAATAAATTCTCACTTTTACAAAATTAAACGTACAATGAGTACAGTTATAGCAAGTACATTTTTCACATGAAAAGGCAAGCTACACAAACAGTAGTTACACTTAGCTGCTCTAGTATTAATACATTATTTGTAACAATGTGACAGGATAATTGTAAGCACACTCGACACAATTATAATATCTGTAAATATATCAAACTGTACAAGCACATGTACAAAATATCGAAGGTACAAAATAAAAAAGGATGTAGAAACAAACTGCATTCATTCGCGCAATAGTACGTTCACGTACAACTATTTAAGGCACTCTTGAGGAAGGAAATTGCAAATATTACTGCAATAATGTGTAAATCGAGGAAAATATTGGCGTCTAATTTTTGGCTTTGAGTTGCGAAGTAGTTAACACTTGTAAAACATGAATTCGTTGGGTTTAGGTTTAGCTAAATCAAAGGCTTAACAAAAATGAACGATAAGATTCGATCTAGCTATTGGTTCACAAACGTATCTATAGTGTTAGATATCTACTATGCAAAGAGATGTTAGAGAAAAATATTATGAAATGAAATTATAATGCAACAAGTAATTGCTGCTAACACATTCATATATAAAAGTACAAAAAATGAGTATATTAGCAAGGGCAACTTCATCATAACGTATTAAAAATGTACATTAAACGTTGATTGCATGACTTTGATTGATTAATATAATATATTAAAGTGATTCTGGATATACTTAACTAACAATTTAAACTAAATAACTTATGGGGCTACACAAACGAAATATGTCTCGTTCGTTTCTTATTACTATTAGGTATTGACATAACGGAGCCTCCATAGGTGCTTCCATTCATTATGGATGGACTATCATAGTCACTACTTGGCATGGGAACAATTTTATGGAAACCATCCATATCTCTCCTCTGAGACTTAAATCCTCCTTCATCATCGTCCGAAGGACTGAATTCACTTCCTCGGATCAAAATGTTGTCCCTGCTCAGATTGTTATGGTTGTGGTTCAGATTGTTGTGATCGTAGCTGAGATTCATATTGTTGATATTTCTTTGAGAGATTTGGGAAGGAGCGTAGAAAGAGGCGGGAGTGTTGTGACCATCCGAAACATGGACAGTTTCATTGCTACCCCCATCTGAGGGTTTCGAGTCTACGGAGCTGGAGTCATGAGTGTGTGTATGAGTCGTCGATCCAGACCCGGCATACATATCCCGGTAAATTGAGCCATTTTGCATCGGGGCACAGAGAGCTGATGCGGGGATGTAGGAAGCTGTGGAATCTGTTAAGTACGGACCATTCAGCCCGGAGAGCTTTTGATTTGCGGTCTGATGAGTTGGATCCGTGGAATTGCTATCGTTTTCCCAACAGCATCCAATTGCATCTTTAGGAGGCTGTGTTGGTTGTCCCTTTCCATTTGCAACTCCCACGTAGATATTGTGATAGGCTGGTGGGGCTTCGTTATTCTTGTTTTTGTTCCTTTTCACGCAAACTAAAACGAGGATGAACGTGGACACGAGTAGCAGAAATGCAGCAGCTCCAGCGATTATAATGTACAACTCAACTTCGCTCAGACCGCGGAACCAAGTGGCTCCAGCTTGAAACACATTGTCGTTTTTATTCAGGGATCGTGAAGATGTTAAGTTGGAAACTAAAGCATCATCTTCCCAAGCATCCATTATTTTTAGTGTTGATGTAGGAGTCTCTTTGATGAGAACAGAGACGAGATTAGACACTTTCCCACGATTCAGAGCGCTGTCAATTGAGACTATCCCGTAGTAAAATATCTCGTTTGACCATGGTACTCCAACTGAGCAGCTTTGACGCACGCCGTATTCCTCCGGTTCGGGAGTTAACGAGCTGTGAACCAAAATCCCCTGGGTTCCAAAATTATCGTTCATCAGAGCTTCGCGAGAAGTGAAACAACGAATTTCATATCGGGCAGCTGTCAAATTAACATGAAAATAATTAGTAAATAAAACACCAATATTTTTTGTTTAAATACGTTTCAAAGGAATTTTTCAATGTTTACCTTTTCCCTTGTCATAATCTCCACCAGGAGCAGTCCAGCTTAATTTAACTTCGGAAGTAGAATCAACAATTCGGTCCACACGCAAATCAGTCACTCTACCGGGAGGATAAGGATCATCGCCAAATGGGACCCCATTCTTTATTTCAAAAGAAGGACCTGCAATCTTCCTCTGAAAGGAACCAGTCGGAATTGTGGCAATATGAGGTATGCTACTTCCACAACAGGTAGCAAAGTCTGAAAATAGAAAAGACATTCTTAGTACGAAATTGACATTTTCCGCTAACGAACTTAATTCCTTTTGAAGTGTTAATCTCTCCATTGTCGAGAATTTAACTCTGCAGCAGAGGACAGATAATTCCCTTACTGAATTATACAACAATTCATTTCAGATAGAGATACTCATACAATAAGTTTCTATTCTAATAGGTATGAGGTATACTTACCCAGAAATCCACGAGAGATATTTGTATGCACCGGTACGACAGCTTGTCCATTATTATCATCAATGTGCACGCTCACACTAAAGAATCCAATATTCGGGCCCAATTGAGTGAAATAAGCCGAATAAATTCCATCTCCCCATGTAATGTCAGGATCTGCGTTGAAAAAGTATAAAAAGTATGTCAATTACCATAGTTCAAAACTCTGCTGCATACTACACCCTACTACAACTTGCTATACAATTGCTTACAGTCTATTTCCATGCAAGTCGTAAAATGAAAAGAAGATTTAAGAGCTTTGCTGATTTCTCTCATGCGTTTTTTACCGCATTTTTATCTAAGCTCTAGGGTAGACACTAATGGCAATGGAATAGCTCTTTGAGAAAGAGAAAAATAAATTATTTTTTACGCTCCATAAAATCAAAAGTAATTTTCTGTAATAGCTTCAGTAGAATTACGTTCCAAAACATGAAGGTATATCTTATACCTGCATGGCGATCTATTGTCAGTCTAATCTTAACCAAATGCTAATTGTGCATACGAAGCATAGCATCCTAAACCGGCTAATACTCATTGTACTCCTTGGCACAAGAGTCTAGAGAGAATTAACGTTTCATTGTTATTACCTCCACTTCCCGTGTCCAACAATCGAACGCTAATAGTGCTAGGCCCATGCTGAGGATGGCCAGGAAGGGTAATTGTTGCAGTGACATTGGAATTAAGAACAGGGAGCTCCCCTTGCAAAACTTGAGCATAGAGCAAGACGACTTCTGACTCCACAACATCATTTTGGCTATCCTGTAACGTAGACGAAGCTTCTGACGTTTCCGGCGTCTGCGGCTGTTGCTGTTTAACAACTTTATTCCAGAACTTGACAGAGATTGATTCCGTTTTGCGAGACTCGGTAATAACATCTACGGTGATGGGACGTTGTGATTGGTTTTGGTAGAATTTAACAATGTAAGTCCAGATACCAGCCTAAAAATAACCAAGCAATAAATAATATAATTACCTTTGCAGTTGTATTTTGTAATCACGCTGTGTTATTTGTAGTCTTAGCAGATAGCAGACATTATATTAAGTAGGAAACACACACGAGGCAAAACAATAAGGTATAAATCATAATAGAGAAATTATGAAAGGGAACCCTCAAGGGACAAGATGGCAAAACAACGGCAGTATTAGCAATTCCATACACCACAGACGTCAGCCATAGTTTTAAGATTACATGAGATGAGTCAGTTAATAAGTTTACGACGCAACCCGCGACGCTGTGGTGCTAAATATAATTTTCGGCAGTTTAAGGTTCACTTATACTTGTAGTAAAATGTAACAGGTATGCCCATAACTTTTCTATGGTGAGCATAATACTTATTTTATTACAGTTACATGAATAATTCAGAGGAGAAACTTAAAAAGATAAGATAGCTAAGGATATTCCTTGTAAACACTTTGTACATAATTATTAGAAGTAAATTAAGATAGGGCACAGGATGAATTAGATTATTGTGCGATGTGTTTAAGTGAAGTGACATACCTCACTAAGCCCAGGAATCCTGTTGTACAGAAGCCCTTCAGCGTGAAATGGTAAATCGAATTCTTTTCCTGTCGGACTGACTAATTGCAATCCATCAACATCTCCATTCTCCTCGGTGGTCACTGTCACATAAGTGTTGCGTCCCAGACTGTCTTCGATTGTGAACTTTCCTCGACTTTGCCATTCAGCGTCTGGCCAGTGCACTGCTTCGTAAACCTGTAGAAACACATTTCGAATTTATATAATGCAACAGAAAACATAATTGAAATTAATTCATTGGATAAAAATGCAAATGAGTAGAGCTCCTTAACAATGTATTTAGATGCAATTGAATTTCAAATGGAGGAATCTACTTGGTTGTAAATTGAAGAGATGTTAGACAGAACGCAAATTTTACGCACAGCTCATTAAATACCTACTTCAATTTCAATGCACTTAATTGAGGCGTGATGAGACTACAAATTCCATGTGAACCTGAAACAGTTTTGCTACTAAACCCACTCTGCAACAACCACTTGTTGCATTTTAAGTATTGCAATAGCTATCTACACTTGCACTAATTTTTCATTTGTTTCACTGCTAAATGGCTAATTATCATCAACAATGCTTCTTCATTACCAACGTGTATCATTATTATAAATAGCCACAGTCAAGTCTGTTATTTGTTTATGTAAATCAAGAAATACTACTACAAGTTGGGTATTAGACGTGATTCTCAACTAAAATGTAAAGTGGTTACTCTTGCAGACATAATAAACTATAACTTCCCCAGAAGTGAAGGAACAGATGGCCATTTTCCATTCGATTTCTAAAGAAAATATTGATAAGCATCTGATCTGAAAAATGATTCATTTGCTTCTTTGAAGGAAGGGTGTAGTAACTAGTATTGTGGAAAAGGTTTTATTGTATATTCCCCGTACATGATATTCTCCCAGTATAAGTGTACTTACTTAGTTGATAAGAATTGTAGATATCAAGCTATCAGTTTATTTTCCCGGTATCCTCTATCGCCTTACTCATTATACTGTATAGAGGTGGAACTTAACTGGAAAGACATCACATACTCAAATAAACATATCCAAGTACATTAAACTGGAGTGGACTGCACTAGACTAACAACTACTACTTGTTAAGCTGGACTATTACTTTTCCCTATTCCAAAGATGTTTCTTTAGTAATCCAAATACAACTATAAAGTAACACATTCTAGACAGATAAGGAAAAGAAGCCTGGTACGAGAAAAGTTGTGAATAAATTCCCAAAGGCTTTGCTATCGCTTGGTCAAAGGATTCTATATCCTATAGAATATCCTATAGAATAGGTATATAATAATAAAGGTAGAGTCGATTGGTGGAGTTAATTTATTATCGTACGACTGTTCATTTCAAAGACACATAAGCAAGTAGAAGAGATACTCGATCGAGTTGTCTTGTTGCTAACTCTTCTTCACTCCATTCGATTCCATTTGGTTTATGAGGTTGTCCTGCCGAAGAAGTTTCTTCAGTTAGGCTTGGCTCACTACATTACAAGTAGTTATGTATAATATATGTATATTTACTTAAGCAGGGACTCCAGTATAAACACTTAGCTCCTTCAGCCACTTACACGAGAAAGATTTATAGAGAACTTAGATCATCTCCTGCACATAAACTACACAGTAAGTATGGTCCACCTAGTAATAGGAATCTCCCTCTAACCACCTTGCAGTAGTCTTTTCTGTAGACCAATGTCAATAACGTGAACTCACCTTATTCAAAGGAGTGCCCACATTGTCGCTGATGATTTGGAGGAAGATATTGTTGAGAATCTCATTTTGCTCTAGATTGTGATTGCCGTCGGCCGTGTCGGGCACCTTGTAGAATCCACCGTACTGAGCCAATTGAACAAGTTGATGCCCTCCTCCTGAAGACTCGTTCGTATTTGCGTACGTGATGACAATGACGCGGAGCGGTGTGTTGTCAATAATCTTCATTATCTTGTCCCACTCTCGGCTGTTCAATCGCGAAGGAGATCCGTTCACCAAAACTATAGTTGCCGGCCCAATATGCTCGCTCGATGTCTTGATCAGCTAAAATGGAACACAATTTTATTATTTGTTTGAACAACATGTCCGATACACAAACTCATAAACTATAACAGTTAGCAAAGTAACTTGAGACATCACGTCTTCTGTCAGTTCTTTATCTTGAACAAACATAAAATTCTACTTTATATCTGTCAATAATTTACTAGTTCAAAATTTCCTTTAGTGCATTTATGTTTGGTCTAGTTCTTATCTTTGCCACTAAATATCCAAGTACAGATCCATTGTTACATAACAGGTAACATACTGCCTAATTACAACATCCCACAACACTGTTTATTTATTACCAAAACCATCAGAGTACTTTCTTCTGTCTCCCTTATTATTCTACTAATCATTAGTTCTCATTAAGAAAAATAAAACAAAAGACTCAGTTTGTTTAGCTCGAGCTAGCCATTTAGACAGAAAAAAGGACGTCTCAAAACAACATGCGTAGGAGATGTATGTACATTATTGTACTTTGAACAGCATAATGAATCTGAAGAAAACCAGCTTTATTTACTGACGAGATACCTGCTTTACTACATAACACTATAAAAGAATTATAGAATCCAGAAGCTGCTGCGATGATTTTCTATTTTCTTCCTGGTGTTCACTCATTGTGTTACTTTCGTCGTGTGGGTAGCAGTAAAATGTGGTCAAGTCATAAATTGCAATTTATTTTCCATGATAATTCCCAACTTTGCTTCTTCAATAATAATAATAAAATAATCCACGTAATACAACCTAATGAAGGAAATATCCTTGCACTCTGCATCCCTCTCCAAATCAACTTGAAAAGGAACATTAAACTTTTATACTGCACTTTACTGTACAATCGTCAAGTATTCTTTCGACTTGGATGGTGGCTTTACTTTCTGCCTTTGTCTTTTGACTGACTTCACAAAGGATTAAAGATAGTGCACTCTGTCGACCATTACTGTCGTAGCATTGCAACTACTACTGACTGGATGAGCAGGAAACGAACATTTTCCATAAAACCTAATGCACTTTGGTGATAAAAAGTAAGAATACCTTAACGGCTGCTTTCAAGGTACAAGAGATGCAGGAATCTTCAGAGCCGGTGGAAAGCGGTCGAGGAGGAATTCGTCCATGAAGGTTGTCTCGGTTATGAGGGGTGGTGATCGTCAACGGAAGACTAATTACGGAGTCGTTAGTGTAAGAAATGATCCCTAGCTCCACTCCATTGGGTAGATACTGCAGCATCCGGAAGAGCGACAGACGCAGATTCTTCCATCGGTTCTAAACAAAATACAAAACAATTAATTCCGTGCACAAATGCTTAAAAACTAATCAAAAATAAAAATGCTCACATTGCCAGTACAAAGTTAAAATATCTAATTGAACGTTTTCATTCTGCATTTGATAGCTATCGCTACATTCATTATTCATAAAAAATATTCGTGACACGAACCACTGCATTTAGTGAATAGCAAGGCAATCCACTACCATAAATGACAATTTTCCTTGCAGGCATACATATGATGTCGTAATGCATGACCTCATTTACAAGATTTTATCCCAGTCTGTATCGGAAATGCGGTTAATCAAAATCTGCTAAAATTTATGACTCTTCTACCAATACGTTGGCCGTTGATATAAATATTTATCTTGGCCCCTCAGTTAGTACCTAAGGTAAAGTTTCTAAGAACAACATAATACATCTGACAGAAATATTAATACTGCCCTCCCACTATACCCACTTTCATTTTCTGTTTCTTTATTCCACTCTGATCTACTACTTCTAGCAGTAAGCAAAATCGTTAGGATATAAGTAGATGCAAATGAAATCTGCAGTTGCACATTCAAACCAAAAATGAATAGTCTAATATTTACTATTAGTAATAATAATTGTGAAGCAGTTGCACAATTGGTCTGCTACTGCCAAAGAAGGATGACTAATAGACTTAAAACACGGTCGTTTCACTTACATTTTGATTCATAGCCCGACTTCTGTCCAAGAGAAAGATCATCCGATGAGACTTGGCAGTAACATAAGAGAAGACAGGTGCAGGAGCGGAAATTATCGATTTGGGGGTTGAACCAGGCACAGTGGTTGATTCCAAGTGTGGCTTCTCCTTCCCATTCACAGTATTCTGATTCTGACTGTCATCCCTAATATAGTAAAGAAAAAACAATTAATTTTTATTTATGAGCATAAATAAATAATTCTTCATATCATACATATCTAGTCCACTATATCTTTCCCCTGTCGTTTTTTCACTCTTGGCATGCATAACTAATAGGTAGCTATGTAAGCGAGCACATACCAGTACAGCGTTAAAACGCTGCGCACATGTGTCTGTATATTTACAAGCAGATTACACACTCTAAATAAAAATGCAAGTTACATGTCTGCTTACGATTAGTTAAGTAGGATGTCCAAAATAGCTAGTTATTGTACCGGGCACATAAATATTTCAGTATTTAACGCATCGAATGCTACCTATGGCTTATGTACTTACATATAAATGGAATTTATATTGATTAAAGCTAATCATGTCTTTCAGCCTACACTGGCACATAACTTCTCTGTGATGCAATAATAATAATAGTAATGTATGCAGCACAAAAGTTGTCGTATTGTTCAGTTTCAATATGTTGTGTTAGAGTGTGTCTACTTCTTTTGTGTTTGGTATTTGTACCATAGAAAAGAAAAGCAGAGCCAAAGTTGTCTGCAAGGATCACGTAAGTGCCCCAACACAATACAAGTCATCCACTCGCAGAATAGGAGTCTCAATATTATTTATTTAGTTCTGAGCGAACAAGAACTGCATTCCATTTTTGCACTGCTATTGATCAGCACGTAACTACACGTAGATAGTAAATAAAATAAATGTGATTGCGAAGTAGGTAAGCTATCGAAGAAAGTTATGATATGCTAAGCTTATGTTACGTTATGTTATGTGTAAGTGTCACGAAGAGATGAGAATGTTATCTTTATGTCATTGCCTATAGATATTTTCCTTTTAAATAAGGATGTCATGTCGTGATCGGATTTCTTAGCCACAGGAAAATTGCTAAATGATATCACCATGAGTAGCATATAAAGTACCAAACAGAGTTTGCATTACAAAGAGCAGAACAAACGCTCTGATCTTAAATATCTGTCCGGCAGCTAGACTCAATCCTATCAACTGAATCTTTCTCTTGAATTTATGCAGCTTTTCTATCTGAACTCCACTTAGGCGTAATGTATGTTGAAATCCAATGCATACGCAACTGAATTGAATTTAATGAAATGCTGTAACAAAATCAAATGATAATCAGTCTAACTTGATTTGGCCTGTCTTGACTTGGCTAGAGTCAATAATATTCCTAAATGAAGTTGCTTCTCCTTGTTATTTTAAATACATACTAACTCTGAAATCATAACTTTGTAAATAAAAGTTCATTCCTGGGGCAATTCATATTTGATAGTCGGCATAAATTATCCTCCGAAATGTTAAAGAACGAGAAGTCAAGGAGTCAAGCCAAACATCACTTTATATGCACATATGTTGTTTTGCTAACAGTATGACAACACATTCGTTCTTTTCTACTCCAATTTACTCAACTGAGTTTGTTAAACAAAGAATTTTTTGTTCAACTCTGTTTTATACAAACTTAATTGTAGGGACCTCATCTACATGTGTAAATAGTTATTAGATACTTACTGAGTAAAAATGTGCGTGTCTTGTCTCAGAAGACAGCAAACTGGAGCTTACTCTAATTTATATTACAGATAAATAATTCTAAACAAAATTCGTTGACTTTTTTAGGCAGGTGGCTAAATGTAAGTAAATAAATACACGTTCCATACTAAAGTAAAGCATTTAAGCGTTTCCCCTAGTTAGGGTAGGTAGTAGGCAAGTATATAGGTACTAATATTTAAGTAAAAATTTGACTTACAGCTTAGTGAAGTCTTCATGCTGTTTCATAACTTCCCAAATGCTCCGGCCGTCACACAAAAAGTTGTGCTTAGTAGGCGTTGTTCGGATGTGAGTATGTTCATTGCAGAATTCGTTTACCTTTTTTAGAACAGAATAAAACAACAGGTGAGTTACGGACCTTTACATTAGTGGATATAGTACACTTTAAGCCAGATACACTCAGGCTATACTGCTATATGTAGTCTTCAACAATATGTAAGACTCTCCTCAGCTCAGCACTCGAACACTCGCAGACTAATTTATGAGTTTCAGACTCCAGGCACACAGCACGTTGGGAATGTATCAAAAATATATAATACTAAACTAGATCGCACCATGAAACAACCATTACACCAAGTTATACTATCTATGGTAAAGATTCAATAATATTATAATTCAGAATTGATCTCAATCCAATAATACACTATCGAATACTTGCAATTACAAGACACATACGCCTTCAATCACTCAGGTTCAAACTTTGCTCTATAGCTACAAAACTACCCTAGCCTAACCAAATATTAAATTGGAAATCTACATAATATCTATCCATCTTTACACTTATAGTGTTAAGGGGTTGCAGTACTTTTTACGTTCTGCTTCAATTTGAAATTGATTTGGAGTTGGTACCTACGGTAATTTATGGATTTCCTTCTTTCCTCTCCACATATAGAAGATATTTATTACACAGCTGACTTGGCTATCTACATTTTATATAAAACTCCTGTTCTCTTTTAAAAGCGAGCCAACTCTTTTAAAGTTCAGTCCAGCCTCTGCTGTCCTCCCTAATCTAAATAAATAAATTTCGAATGGCAAGTCTGAGACAGTAACATTTTTTCCGTATCATTCTGCCATGCACAAAACAAACATGGACAAGACAAGATATCATTCGTCTTATTATTATTACCTATAATATTTTGTACTATGTGATTTTATAACTACCACGTGTGCATATTCATAGATTGTGTCTTTCCCTAAGTAGTTTTAGTGGCATCCATAAGCATTCCTGTTTTTCTTTAGGGTGGAGCCATGTGGTGTGGTATGAATCATGTAAGATTTGCTTAGCCAAAAATTTGAAACAATAATAAAAGACGATAACATAAATTTCAGAGAAAGAGGGCGAACGAAGAGATGCTTTTGTCTTGCTCTGTTTGTAATCTAATCAAGCTCGACCTTTTTAATATCCTGAAAAGAATGCAGAATTGCTCACAAAGAACTTACTGATTCTTAGTCCTAGTAAGTAGCAAACTAAACATTAACAATAAGGCTGGTCATTATGTAGACTGGACCGTACTCTTAACAATAATAATATTCTATTAGGTAGGCTAATGTACTTAAGACAGCATCAGATTTCATTTAACTCCCTCAGAATTTCCTTTCTTGAAACCGGCACTAGGAAAAAATTACCTGCCTTGCCTTTTGCAAAGGCCCATCTACCTACAGCATTCAATTCATTTAATGTTATCTTTTGCTTCACAATCCAGTAAAATATGGGTGTGAACTGGAATCAACTGACATGGTCAACAAGTCTCTGTTCTGTGCACACGCTTGAATATTTACTTCAAAACAGATGCACTTTCATTTCACTGAAGTAATTAAAGTGTTTTATGTAATGATTTTGTTTTAATGGCTTTTGCATTAGATTACAGCTCTCGGGCCAATAAAGTATTTAAATAAAAGCACTATCTACCAGGGCAGGGCACTTCAGCCCACATTTATTCATATTTGAATTTCTATCTATCAGACTACATAACATCTGCCAACATGGTTGACAAACAAATATCCGTCATTGTATTACCTACCTGTACCTGTCACTACAATGTTTATCAAATTACAATTCAAAAATTAAATGTGTTTTTATAAAAAATACTTTCTTTGGGTATAGATTATTATTTTGCTAATATCTCCATTAGAGTTAGTGTACATAATCACTACCAATTCAAACCGCACCACACGGCACACCTTTACAGAACCTTAAACTTAGGAGAGAGTTGTTGTTATATGTTCACATGGCTTCTTTGTGAATATCAAATGAGAGTCGAAAAAAGTTGGAGTATTAGCTGTACAATTTATTTTATCTGAACCAAACTTACATTGGGATCAAGTGGTAGCGACATCATTGAAGTAGCTGCTCCTACGACATCATCATGAACATGAGACGAGTGATGGTGAGTTTCACCCTGAGCTTCAGATTCTTCACCGCATTTCTCTGGATCTGCACATGAGGATCTGTAAGGTAGCAATAGCATATAATATTATAAGTATGCGGCTGAGCAATGTAGTTGAGATTTAGTAGCCATAAAAAGTAATTTGCAAGAAAACTGGATCTGGATCTTGCTATTGAGTTGTCTGTCTTGTCCTCAATGTAATGTCTACATGTTTCGTAATTGTGGACGTTATATTTCATATAGATAGAGTAATAAGATAGGTACTCCTTAAGAATTCCCAAATCTACTACTTTTTGTAAATTAACAGTGTCTTCGGGAAAAGTACATAATAGAAAATTGAGCCCCCAGCAAATTGTGTATGGAGGAGATGGAAATAAGGTTTGGTTTGAAACATTAAGATAGGAACTCCTCCTGTTTTTATGATAATCATTATTTTAGACTGACGGACTGAGACACTTTTCTTCCCTGGATCTCACTTCAGGTAGGTAGTGACTGATAACTTCTCGTTGAATTGAATTCATTATAAAACTGGGGATTTATTCAAAGGTACTTATTCCCAGTAGTTATCATATTCTAGGTACTTCTCTAGAATTTTCTAATGATTTGATGTGATATTATGACTCCTTACCGATTCAGATGACAAGCCGTCGGTACTGGTTTCCCATTCGACCCAACAAACGCGGCAGGGTATTTTTCATCATGAGTGAAGCCATTTTCATCAAATACACCGTAGCGTAATTTAATCCATTCTCGAACCATTAGGCGGGCTGTAAGCAAATTAAACCAAAAGAAAAATGTATTAAACTGGCCACAGACTTTTACTTTGGGGCTGGGTAACTCCATCACTCCTACAATATCTCATACATACCATTTGGAATAAATAATGTTCTCGCATAACCTACAGACAAAAACAGCAATCCTCAAACCGAGCCAACCTCAAATCAAGCATCTGCTTAATTCACAAAATTTTATCCGTCTCTAGTTCAACCGTGAAACAGTTTTTATCCGCATTTCCCATTTCTGTTTTTCTGTCATTTGATTAGGAGACTGGGATTTGATATAAAATAAACTCGAGGTGAAAAAGGCAGATAAAACTTAAAACTATTTTCCTTGTGGGATGCGGTGAGTAGAAAAAGTACCTTAAAGACATTAACTATGTGTACCTAACAATAAAGTATTAGAGCAGGTACCCATCTCTACAGAAAATTATAAGATGCACAAGAAGTACCTATTTTATATAGTTAAGCTCTTTTAAGATGATATTGATTATCTTAGGGTATAAGATGGGCTTATTATGCATTCTCATTAGTTAGTGCCTTCTCTTGTCCCAAAGCTACGAATATTCCAGGAAAAAATTAATATTTCTGACAGAACGTATCAATTATATTCCCGATCGCATGTAACCATCTCATTTTAAGCTTTTGACCTTAGAGCCTTTTCACTCTACTATTTTCCATACTTTGCTGCTTGCTCTCTGTTTTTATTTGCTAGTCCTTTCCTGCATACAGCTTATAGCATCAACCAACGCTGTATAAGTCCTATTGTCTATACTTAATTTATATGAGTACTATTGGTAATTCCCTTAGTCCAACAGGTCCAGTTCGACTAATAAAGAAAGTGATTATAAAAAATGCCTTTTCTTCCATCAGCACCGCATCACTTGTTTGAAGTTTGGCCTTTATCAACCGTTTGCCGCAAGAGTCGAGAGAATCAATTAGTATGATATAGATATGACTTTTTATTTGTTTACGGACTGACTTGGACCATTAATTCCTACACAATGGATGTTAAGATAAATATCTCAAATAGTACTCTTAACTGAATAAAAAAACGTTTCTTATATTACAGAAACCAACATGAGCTTATTGATGAACTAATATGATCAAAAAACGTAGTAGTATGTGACTTGTGTGTGTAAACACATTCTAAAATAACTCTACGTAATTTGAGAAGAAAAACATTGGAAATTCTTTGCTAATCAATTTCATTAATACTAAGGCACGTAGCTAATGATAGCGTTTGGAAATTCTCATCTGCGGTGGTATTCAAGGAGTTCAATGTATGTAAATAGAAATATGTAGTCCAGATAATAAAATTATATTACTCTAGTTGTTTTCTCAAGTATTTTCTCAAAAGTGAAAAGCATTTGAAAAAAGTCACCCCTCCTAAAGACATGACAGAACGGCCAGGTAAAACTGCATATAAAAGCCACGCAGAGACAGATTGGAACCTGAGAATTCATCAGAGCAGAACCGAACCGCAACGGAAGGACAAGTGTCTTACAAACAAGTTGCAAAAGCACACATATAAATAGGCACCACACGTACTTCTGAACAAGTAGATGCTATTTCAACTCTCAGCCTTAAAAAAGCAAGTTCTGCGTGTACATCTAATATGATACATATTGAAACACACCTTGCTACTACGGAAATATGATATCTATGCAGAATCTAGGTATAACTACATACACAGGGATATATTTTATCACAATAAGGCCAGTTTGGAAGTTTCAGATTTTTTCCAGATAAAGTGCCTCGGGGCCTAAAGTTCTAACTTCTAACTCCTAGCGTAGTAAATTAACGTAAATACGTATATGACACAAGTGTTATAGTAAGCACATAGTTAACCAATGGAACTGGCATAGGAGTACATGACTTGACTCTGTTATAGTAAAATGTTAATACTATACAAAGTACATGCTCCTCATTAGTAGAAGCAAACCAACTCCAGTTCAGTGAGTGAGACAGAGAGACCGAGTTTGCTGCTAACTTACTGACAAGTTCGTTTGGCTACGAAGCCAAGTTGTCTTTGCTACTATTGAACTAGCCCTTGTTTTGTAACCCAAGTATATGTAAGGTAATGTAATATATAACGCTAACGAACGAAGGAAACCAAAACCAAGCTGAGAGGAAGCTGCATTTTACTATTGTGATGTAATGCAAAGAGTTGTAGGGAAGAAGCCTAAAGAACCCGTCCGTCCAGGAGCAACCGACTAACTCACATATACACAAACAACCACAGAACTTACTAACCAACCAGTCATCAAATCATCAGTTCAATGCATTTGGTGATAAAGTACGCAGAGCCAAGGGAAGTCAGCTTTGCCTTACATTTACCCACATTATATAAAAACTCCTTGTGAGAGAACAAACGTGCTGAAACATTGACAAAAGATTTATCTTCGATTTCTTCTTTATTTCTCTCTAACTACCAACTACATAGAAACACTGGCTATTTATTTATATTTATCTGCATAATTGAACACTGAACATGCATGGAATTCATTAGCGTACACCTTCACACTGGTTTTCTTCCCCAACTACATTTACCTCAAGAATTTTATGTCTTTTATATTAAAGCTCACTACTGCCTTTGTCATCCTGATAAGACATACCTGCTACACATAAATATACTATATAGGACTCCAGTCCGGTTCCAGGGCACTGATCCTTTTACACTGAGTATTTGCATGTACAAATGTTCTACATGCACATACTTAATGTTAAGGAACAGCCAGCCCGGAACAGGTGCTCCATCCCGCCAATCAACGTAAATGAGATTAAAAAATAGGAAACATGAAAGCCTGAGTTTCGGGATGTTTTCGAACCACTATGAACTTGATTGCAGTGGAAAATGCACATAAAATGCAGCGAAGTATGTATAACTTTAGATATGTTAACAACCAAATTGATATTCTCTACAGAGAAACAAAGTAAGCCATAAAATTTCTCCAGTCAGGAATAAATCAGACATAATTTGGTGAAAACGATGAACCTACATGCAAGAACAGATTTGTTTATTGCCCTTAGCTTTACAATTTGATTGTCTGCATTTCTCCATTTATGTGAATTGTAAAAAGAAAAAAACTTGCCAACTATTTTCAAAACCATATGGTAAGAATGTAAGAGTAAAATCTGGAAGAATCCGCTTGTTCTGCATCCTTTCCAAGTTCCTTTTACATACGTTGATTGGGAATGTATAAGTCATAAAAATGTATCCTAGTCAATCTAAACTTAAATCAGGGTGCTCGGAATCCAAAATTAGGTTAGTATATGACCGGGAGCTAAACCCTTCAAAATGGCTGATTGTTTCAAGTTGCTTCAAGTTTTTTATAGCATTACTCTGATTTCATTTCCGAATTTGATTAGAGGTTACTTGTACTAGGTATACTTACATATAATATAACCCAGTTACTTAGGGTTAGCTCCTGCCTGGCATGACTTGTGTAACCCCGCCCGATAAATTTAGGCTTTCAGCTGGAAGGCATCGGGCAAATTAAGATTTTTCAACGCAATGCCATTGTAACATAATAGCGTGATGTAGTATAGATATAACCTAAAGGTCAGGAAAGACTTTAATAAATGCGAAGCTTAAAACATGTGGCTTGGCTTAAACACTCTGGCTCACTTTGAAAATCCCTTATCCACTAGAATCTGTCTGTAAGAGGACACGACAAAGAATTAGCTACCCTGTGCCACAACATGCAATGCAGGCCTATGTCCATATAATATTAGTACAGGTCATGATGACTGTAAAGAGATGTAGTATTAAGGTAACGGACAAAGTATAGATTTGCCTCCCGGAAGAATGCTTGCCACAGGATCGGATAAAAAGATAAGAGATAATCATACATAATAATTTTGAGTAGAATCCAAATTTAGGTCACATAATCCCCAATAAATAATGATTAGCCACTACTGTGCTGTGTGTTGAGTGCGCGAGGAAATCAACGAACCTAACCTCGGGTGAGGTTCTCTCAGCTTTCCTTTCCGCATCTAATCTCTCATAGCGAACAGAACGAAACCAACTGGCTCTTTTTAAGGTAAACCCAAAGTATTTAGCCGAGTGTGAAATGTGAAAGAACCGGGACAAAGTCAAGATAACGTCTTTCCTCTCTTTCATACCTTTTTTAGACATTTTCAATTTGACAAAAGGCTACTCCTTACATTTTTAAATGGAGTAAATCCTATTTTAAGGCTGATCTTTTCGTGCCGGTGAAGACCATCGCACTAATCTCCACGATATTACCCGCACCAGATCATCTGTGTACAATTTATCATATGTAATAATACTAAATATATCCTTCATCTTGCCATGTAAGTAGTATTAGGCCACACCATTCGTTACCTTTCCTAAAAAAGGAAGGATCTAAAATCTGATAGCATTAATTACATGAACAATATTTCTAGTGCCACGACTTGAGTTATTGATTCAGAGTAGTAGAGCATGGAGCCAGATTTAGCAGATAGCTATCTAGCACAAGGATACTCTACGCTATACATTGTTAAGCAGGAAGACCATAAAAAGAGGAAATCAACCAGGAATAGTATCGGACTTAAGGAATCATTGGGCGTGTGTGCGTAGTTACGACTTTTATCAAAATTACTACCTCAGAGTGCCTATTTTCGATTGGAAAGGCGTTCATCATCCTATCGTGTGCAGTT
Source organism: Tomocerus maximus (assembly GCA_019776445.1). NCBI lineage: Eukaryota > Metazoa > Arthropoda > Collembola > Entomobryomorpha > Tomoceridae > Tomocerus > Tomocerus maximus. The sequence goes on along the minus strand of JABASH010001780.1, from coordinate 4,127 downwards.
CAAAAGAGTATATTTGTACTTTTAATACTAATGTGCCTAATAGTTAATTCCTGCCTTCGTTCTCCTGCTTTTTACATCACAACAAAGAGAGACAGGATGAGTTTATCAGAATCAAACCAAAACCCATCTTACCACCATGACTTAATAGCCAAGTGGGCTTTGAACACATCACATAGAATTAAAGAACACATATCTCTTCCTTTTCTCGTCAAGAATTAACCTTATCGGTATAAAGCCAAGAAACGCACTGGATAGGCCTACCTGGATGCATGTGTGAGTATCTAGACATTACATAAGTCGACCTATACAATAAATCCGGTACAAACTAATAATAATGCATTACCTATAGAACACTCCATATAGAATGATATGATAGCCCAAGAAAAGGATGAGTCGGATACATTATGTGCTTTAACAGTAACTGCATACAAAAAACCTTGCTTCCAATTAACCTTCCATCTGTCGATATATCCTGCGGTGTTAATTTTTTATCCCTGTCCTCTGTAAGATAGTCCTAATACTACTGGAAGAATTTTCCGAATATCTACGGCTACTAAAGCAGAGGTATCCAGAGTAAATCAGTTAGCTAGGTATAAGATACACAGAAGAACTAACAATAAGAGAAGATGAATTAAATTCACTTCGTCTCATTCAGTATTCCGGTCGCAAGCTGAAGAGAAAAATGTAAATGCGTTTGCTTCCATCCATAACACTTTGTTTCTCCGTATGAACTTAACAGTCCACTTCATTTCAATCAAATCTACTACCAAATATTACTTGTACACATTGTAATGTGTTGTAATATATTATACCCAGGTCTGGGCAGTAAACCAAGTGTCCCAGCCACAAGACCACTCCGATTCACTCTTATCTCATTATCCCAGTTCAGCTTTAAACTAAATGAGCAGCATCCTCTGCTTCGTTGCATCGGATTATTAAAATCTACAGATTAATTTTCCTTTTTATGATTCCAAATGAATGAATAATAAATAGGCATATCTCAAGAGTCAAGGAATGCAAGTGTTATCATTAATATAGTAAATCTAAGCCTCGTGGAGCACAAGAGTACATAAACTTTTTCATAAAAGAAAAATTCGTTTTCACTTGTACATCAAGACAGGTTACGAATACACAAATAAACCTCAAGAACTTTTTTGATATGGCAAACATCAGTTTATTGCTGATGCATCATCTTTAACAAGGTGTTACGCATCTGATATTGAAATTACTCTTAACAGCGCAATCACTCTTCTTGTCTCAGATTTATTCTCTAGATATTGTCCTCTGAATTCGAATTCAAAGGGGTCTTCGGTTATAAATATAGAAATCCCAGAGCAATGCACATCTTAATATGTAATTCCATCGGTAACCTTAAATGATCTACTAAAACTTCATAAAATATAGTTATTATAGGCATTCAACAAATTAAGCATATTATAACTCTCAAGTTTTTAAAAGAATGAGTCTCTGTATAGTAGGTGCATAGAGGAATGTTACACAAGTGTCATTACTTGCACGAATATTTCCACAAAGTTTTCTGTAGATGTCCCGTTGAAGAATATAAGGAATGCACTCTGTATTGACATAGACAATATGTTGCACGTAGAGCACTGCTAATATTTGACTTTGGGCGAAATGACGAATCTCTCCATGGCAGGCGGCATAGCAAAAGGTTAGAAAACAGTGACCCTGTTAGTTTGCAATTAGTCTACCACAACAGATACACAAGTCGTACGCATAACGGACGGCCATTTAACCCAAAGTATGTAAGGCAAGGCAGACAAAACATACACGAAGACGCCATACCAAACTGACAATTGAGAAAGTGCCGACAGGAAATTGAGATTTGCAAGTGAGGAATCTCGACTGACAAGACTTATCGTTAGTTGAACATAAATATAATCTACGAACTTAACTACAGCGTGCTAGTGCCAGGCAGACAGTGCAAATTGCTTTCAAGAGCATTTAAGACTTCCTTTCTTTCAATTGATGTAGCCAAAGATGCATCGTCCAGTCAAAGAGGCTTGCTTAGCCAGAATGACTTTGGTGGAAAACTACAGGGGACTTATTATTGCACAGTCGTTATCATTATAATTATCATATCAAATCGATAAAAGTTCAAGTTCAAGCAAAGTTACTTTATTTTTCATTACGCTGCACTATTCAACGTTTCACTCCTTAAATACCATACAGATCTTAGAATTAGATACAGGTATTTGCATCTTATACTGCATAACAAAAATAATTAACGATGCAAAATGTGGTCTATCCACAACACGAGTCTGAAAAGTCAATAGTTTGAATGTCTATGCCTAACATTATTCACTTTCATATGATACGTACTGAGCTATGTGTTAAGTGCTATGCAAAGTATGCGCTGCAACATATTTTCATAGCAATCAGCTATAGATATAATTAATACGCATCATTATTCTAGTACTCGGCCACGACAAGGCAGCAGGCAGAGTTGCTTTTCATGAATGTATTTATTATGCACACTATTTAGTAAGCAAAAATTTCCGGTTTGATAATTTTTTTCGCATTCCACGAATAAGAGTCTTAATATGCACTTATTGTTACACAGACTGGAAATACGTAAATAAATGTTTGATCATAAGTACAGAGGTGTATTTGGCCTTCCACCATGAATTCTTAGTAAGTCATAGAGATTTAAGTGTTTGATTGTAATCTGAGTGATGTGAGCGAGAGGAGGATTGAGTTGATGGTAATGAATAAGAAGGAATGGATCACTGACTTGACATGGCACTTATACAAGTACAAACTGTGCTAATGCAGGATTTTAGTCACTTTGTGTTTAAAGAGAAAAAGAAAAACCAAATTGAAGCAAGGAGCATCAGAGAGGAGGATTCAAACGTCAATGTTAACTGGGAAAACTGCATTTATTAATAATTAAATAGGATTGCCATACTTTTATTGTAGGTGAGTAAACTGATTGTGAGCTGAGTAATAAGTCTGAGAACTCAAGTCACTAAGCTTCTTAAGAGAACGGGAAAGAGCTGCCATCGCACTAAATCTAAAATAAATCTGCCATGTGTGTGTTTTCTGTCTCCTCTACTTCCTACCTATGCGTACATGTGTAACTATATAAGAAACATAATAGTTCTCTATACATGTACATAAATTATGATGTAATATACGTATTAGGTACCTATTGTGTAACTGCAGAACATGAATAATTACTACAAATGGATTTTTATAGTAAATGAATAATATCTGTAACAGAAAAGCGAGTCAGAGTCAAGTCAACGAGAATGGATGAACTCGTTTCTTATTTTCTCATACACAGAAGGTACGTGTACCTTCCCTTGTTTATTTCTGCTACCCACCAACGCAATCTGAAAGTGTATTGTTTTAAACGCGTACAGGTACTTTATTTGCGAATTTAGCCTCTAGTGCTTTTAATTTGGTCGTTATTATTAACGGCCGGAGCTATGAACTGTTTTCAGAGTTGACTTTGACTGTAGCCATAATAATAGCCTTTTGTCTACACGATAAACTGACATACTCACTTAGTAGTTCTCTGCATTAATGATATTTCAGATATAACGTTTTATACATAAATGCGTTATACATTATTGTGTTCAATTCTCAAAGTAGTATCTATATTATGGAGTGGTAGACAGATTGAAAAAAATTGAGATACCTCTCTCTTAGTACTTAACTAGTACCTTCCTTAAGACATTGTTAGCTAGAGGATGTAATTTCTTGAGCAAACTGAAAATGACACATTACACACACTGATAAGATGTAAGTGAACATGTTTTTATTCAAATCTAATTAAGACTAACAATCCCAGTCGTGTACAGTGTGGCCTGGCGAAATAATTATTGAAAATGTTGAAAAAACAGTATAAGAAAGGATTTCTGTACAGGGCCTACTCAACTCAAGCCAATTCATGGTCATCATATTCACGGCGAACTCAATGAGTGGTAGTTAGCGGAAGAATAATAGAAGCCAGTAATAAATATGCACTTGAGAGAGATGAGAGTAGGCAATAAAACTTACAAGAGATGATAGGAGATAATGTGCCATCAGCCTTCAACAATAAACGGCCAATGTTATTTCACCTCCCTTTAATATTCCATTACTCATTTTATTTCTCTGAT
>JABASH010001779.1:0-23805 GCA_019776445.1 Tomocerus maximus | reverse complement strand
GAATATGTTGCGGTCAATGTTTACGACAGTTTACGAAATATAAACATACCTCTAGGCTGCGTAAAACTTACAAAAAATGTAAAGTGTACGATTGGGTTATTTTAAATCTGGCGCGTAGTTTTGCGTAAACGTAGTAAACTCTGTTTTTATACGCCATATACACTATTTACTACGGCTGAGTGAATACCCACATTATTAATATTAATTGTTAACCGTTTACACAGAAAACTTGAGAAAACAGTGCCAGTAGTGTAAAAGTACATTCAAGGCTACAAAACAGATACTATAGTTGCAGTAGGACTTTAATAATAATTAGCCAATTTGAAATAGCTTAAAGTAACATGACTAGAAACTAAAATTCATTAGCCTTTCATAAACCTGAAGAATTAAGAATTGTTAACCATAAAATAATCAATTACGATAAAATAACTTTTTTGAGGAACAAATGGTGCACAGTTTTGCATGCAGTAGTATTGTGTAGAGTATTTGTAAAATGCTGCCATTCAAGTGGTTTAGCACTGAAAGAGGAGTGGTGGGGTAGCTAATGCGTTTTTTTATGAATACTGAAAGGAATGCATAAGGTGGTGAGCAGGGAGCGTTCGTGAAAAACCTACTAAATAGATGGCAACGTTCGGAGATGTACTTACATTAGAAAAGTGTTTAAAGACCAAAGTTGAAAGTTTTATACTCATTCACTTTGAGTAGGTACTGAAATAAAGGGATGTGGAGTATAGGAGACGTTATTCTTTGTTAGACTGCACATACATATTCAGTAATGTCTTATATGAGGGGAGATAAGGGAAAAGATGTTTAAAATGCATTTCTCTAATCTCTGGAGCATATTCCTCATCTGAATGAGTTGAGTAGCCTTTGCTAACTCGGCTTAACTTGCTTTGGCAATGTCTAGACTTCTTTGCCTTGCCCAGAATTAATTTATTGCTTTTCCAGCCATTTTACTCTTACTCAGTCTTTCGAATACAGATGTACTTGAATTTAAGCTCCATACAGCTCCCATTGCATTACATACATTACTGAAGAGCATTGCATCAAATGAGATTACATCAGATTATATTCCTGAGTTTTCAAACGGAAAATCCTACAGGATTATTATATTACTTTACGCACATTTTCCAGCATTGATAAAAGTTGGAAAAATCAACATAGCCATCCCATCGGAAACTTCAGTCAGTAATAAATATCTGTGTGTAGTGAATATAGCAATTACGTAAGATTACCTGACATAAAATGACTCATCAAGGAATAAAATCATCACAACAATTCTATACTATCGAAGATCAAAGGATAGGTCTGGAATCACGACACCTTAAATCATTAAAACTAAATGCAAATTAATGCTTTGGCTCAAACAGCAACAGACATCTATATAGATTTCTGTTAGCAAATCATCACTATCAAATGATGAAGATACACATAGATCAAGGAGGAAAAGTAATAATAAAGAATTATTGCTCAAATACGACAAATATATAAATATATGGCTCTTTTCAGAGTCGCCTACACATACACACTATACATTTAGGTTGATCATGCTAACAATTTCACTAATGGATGTCAAAGATTAAAAAGAGACTCGGATTATCGAGTCTAAAATTCTGTTTCCCCGAAATGGTAGAGGGTGAAGTTGTAGAAATCAATAAAGAGGCAATACCTGAATGGCAAGGGGCCACTGACATGTGATATTATTATTTGGGTCGGAAAGGTCCATGAGATCTGGATGAGAATTGGAATTAGATGTGCAGAGTGCTGGAGACGGAGCTGTTTTGCCGTACTGTGCCACGTGGACAGAAATGGTCGTGGAAAATGGACATCTTAGAATCATCCATTCGTCATCGCAAGCAGCCTTTTGGTAAGTCCGTAAAGTTCCCGTTAGCAAAGCTGTGAAAACGAACAAAGAAAACTCGATTTGAGATGAAAGTCAAACTGAAGAAATAACTGACAACAAACAAAACCGGGGCACACTGGATTCAAATTCTAAAGATTAGCCTTGCCATTAGTTTGACCGGGTTCGTGTGCTATTGACATAAGTGCACCAGATTCTCATTTTCTTTAGAATGCAACTTTACAATCAAACTTTGTTGGTGGGTCTCCTTTCCCAACACATCCCGCATTTACTCCAGGATTCCCAGACTCTCTATAGTACTTTCACTACCTACTATACAGTTATTACCGAACAATTCTTTTATTGTTAAATTTCTTCAACTGAACATTATATTAGATTAGATTCCATACCAGTGGATTGCATAACAACACATTATATCGCATTACTCTAGAGAAAAGTTTCAGTGGAGTTATGCTAACTTTCCAAAGTAGATAACAAAGAGAAAGTTCCTTTCTAAAGTTTCTATATTCTATGTAGGCATAGTTATATATTCCTTGAAGACAGGCTTCTCGTTAAGCATAGTTGCAGATGATAATGATGGTGCACCCAAAAAATGAAACTACTTAAGCCACTTTATCATGGAGATAGGTAGGGGCATAATATAGAAGGCATTATTATACTAATAGAGCAAGGAAGACGAGTATTATTAGCACGGTTTAAGATGCCATACTAAATGGAAGGCACATCTTGCAGACAAAAGAGTTTAGTAAAAAAAAAGATAAGTGCTCGTAGAATCCTTAAGGGGAACATGGAAGAAGTATTCATTAGCAAAAAGTCCGCTGCCTTACTTTCTTGATTATAAGGACAGAAATGATCGGATCGTGACATTATACATGCGAAATTCTATGCAGTAGTTTCTACAGGGGATTTCGGTGGAGAAAAAATAGATACACATTATATATAGCGGTAGATACCTAAACATAAAGCACTACACACAATTGGAGTGTAAAGATGACGAGCTGGAATCATCAGAGGAAAGCTGGAACTTTCATTTCATGGTTTTACACAAAGTTCTTTTATTAGTCAAGTATGTGAAACGAGAGGAGAAAGTAAGAGCACTAAACATACTATAGAGGAACTAACGTGGAATTCAATTAAAATAGGGACTATCTCTTTGGTTCTTATGACTTGTACCGAGGACATGAACAGAATAATGGCTCTAGTTTCGCTACTCATGCTTTTTCTATTGTAAACTATAATCTTGTGTTTAGTACTTAAGTAGTGGCCATCATCTCTCCTAGTTTCCTCATCACACAATGAGAACATCAGAAGAGAAACAAGAGAGTGCCTACAGAGCGAGACCCACACACACCACATAATCTCCGTCTACAATACAGTTATTAGCTACATGCTTATTACAGTACTAAAGAGTAACCATTATCTCCATTGTGTCATGTCTAGATCCACAGAGAAGAAAGTGCAATAAAGAAAGGAAAGCGCCTTAATTAACAATCTCCTTTATTCCCCGCTCCTCTTGGTCAGCAGATCACAAATCCGCTCATCCATCTCCTTCATTCTCTTTCCTGTCTTAGCTCTCCCTGTTCCAACCACAACTTCTGACCCGTTATGGAAAACCGCAGTCTACATCATACGTTATGCGTATGTTTATCTCTGCCCGTTACTTCACTTATTAACGCAGACACAAAATTGTATTCAATCATTCGACTCCAAAAGACAAAGAGGGTGGTTAGTCTAACTTCACTGAAACAGGAAACAAGTAATAGCTGGCTAATTTCTTGAATCAAATCACGGTACTTATCCGTTTATGATTATTACGACGAGTAAAAAATATTCTCATATCTTGATTGTCAATCGACTGTTGTCATAGTTCGAACGTGAACTTGAAGGAAACTCGAAATCAAGGATTATAGAACAAAATTATTAATTTATAAAATATTATACTAATAAGGAATGGCAGATTATGAAAAATTATTTCATTCTTTTAAATCATTGAACTTCTGACAACTCTAAAATGCCGTGGCCGTGGCTGTCTGATGATGATAAGCAAGCAGTGGTATTACATCTTTATTGTCTTTAATTCCAATTCAAATGAGGTCTTAATAATCTCAATTTCCATTTGGGACAGTTATTTAATGTTATCTATAAAGATGCAATATTTTACAGATACGCGAAGCAACAGTATTTGCAGTTGGAATGGCCTTTATGGTCTTAATCTTTGAAGTGCTGGGTAATCTAATACGAATAGAATATGCGTTCACTATGGCAGTAGCTCTTATCGTTTCTTTCAGTTACGGTCATGACGAACAAGCCTATACAGGACGCAATGTGACACAACGTGAAAAACTGGTAGGCAATCATCTATCTCTATAACTCTGCCCTGTTAATAGCATCAGCAGTAGAATCAATTAAAATATTTTAATTTGTCAAATGTTTTAGTCTTGTTTTTATTACATGTTTGAATTTTATCCAGGCAAGACTGGCCACAATTGTATCCATTTTACTCTGCTGTATATTGGTATCGGCTATCCTTTCTCGCGGGGTCCCATTAGTCCCATATCCATCTGTTAGACGAGTAACTCGTGTTGTTGACAACATCTTTACCTATGGACTGGTCTTTACTTTATATCGCTCAATGTTGCTCTTCGTAGCGGTCGTACTATCTAGCTTGTTGTAATCGCATTGTTGAAGTTGAAACTATGTCAATATACTAATTAATTTTGATAACCCTGCCATTCGGCACTCAATGATGAATTCTAAAGAATAAAACAAAATGAACCGGTTAACTATTTTCGTATTTCAGATTTGGACACATTCTTCTCAATAATTAGATTCAACTCAAATCAAGATTCATTAATCCTTTGGTCTTGCTTGTTGCTATTGCTAAACTTCTAGGTTCAAAATTTTGCAAAGGCAAACAGTTTGCTAATTTTAGTCAATTGGTTATTTTCGTGTGTAATCAGAGTATGTATTTTTTCTGACAAGAAAGTTAAACATAGGTGGAATGCATAGGATTAGATATTGCAAGCGTGCATTAGATTTAAGAGGAGAATTGACGTCAAGGATTTATCGCTTTGTACTTGAAAGATTTGGAACTGAACCATACGACCATTAAGGAGTAATATGCTCTCCTCTTGTGTATAAGAAATATAGAAAAAGTACTTAGTTAGTTGGTAGTACCATTTCCATCCAAACCGATCCTGTTCTTCGGTATATCTTATTTAAGAAATATTAGTGGCCTTTCGAATAGTATATCATAATGCGTTCCTTTGCCTAACTTCCCTTTGGTTGCGGATGTACTTAAGTACTCGAGCCAAAGCTAAGCAAAGCCAAGCCGTATAGGCTCAAAATTAATGACTTTCGCTGGATTGCCCAAAGAAAATAAAAATTGAATTATTATATTTTAGCAGATCATATCGCATTGTTACATCTTTCTCTTGACTCTCTTTTCATTGCTTAACTCTAGTAGTTTCTCCCGACTCAAGATATCTTCATTTTTTCTGTGGCGTTATTTATACTGTGGATTTTTGTTTTATGGTTGTTCGACATTCCTCCCGGTTCTTCCTTTCAGCACAGTGTACACACTGAACACACATAAGCCCCTGTACCAAGCTATTCTGCAATAATGCTTAAAACTTACAACAAATTGCAAGAAAAATCCTGGAGTGAACAAAAGACTTTGCACCTACACGATACTATTTGTCACGAACAGCTCTTACACTATTTTCTGTGCAGAACCTTAAATGCAAGAAAAGGGTGCCGAGATTAATAATGGCTTTGTCGTGGCCTCCCTGTCGAGTCTCTCTAGATTCTCTCTCTATTTCCAATGCATCCTAATTTCTTCCCTACTATCACTACCATACAAAATGTATCGGACTATTTCAAATGACTTCTATAAATATTACTGCCATCTGCATACAACTGACCTAGTTCCAAGATTTTACACGGTCAAAATAACTGCGGGTATCTGAATGCCCATTTTTAATATCATTTCCTAATCCCTGCAAAGACGATGCAAAGCACTTAGTATAATTTGGCGAATCTCAATTATTACAATTTACAATCCTTCAGTTTTGATTAGATATTACGCTAATTCGATTTCGTTTCAAAGTACTCAACGACTCGACTCAACACATAATTTTCGCCCACAATAAAGTTACGACCTATAGAGTTGTAACTCAATGATGCATGGTATGATTCTAAATGTGATTTTAGAAAAGGAATTTCCAGGTAGGTAGTTTATTATGCAGTTGTCAAGCTTAGGAAAAGCCTTGGGACTTGCAATAACCATAATCATTATAGCAATGCTACTATGTACGTTCTAAGGTGATGTCCATTAAAGAATTGCAATATTTCACAAAGCCAAATATAGTGACATTTCAGCAAGAAGTATATTTTTCGGGTTTACACTTTGTAATTGTAAGATGGTTGCAGTTTACTGACATATATATTATCCAGTCGTGTATTGACATACTAAAATTGAGAAATGCCTTTACCGTGAAAACCAAATGGGTTGATGTATATTTTGAGAGAGAAATGCCGGGAAAACATTTCCGAAGTCATAGAATGAGACAGGAAGCAATTTATTATATTATTATGCCTGCTCATATCATAAAGAAGGTTTTAAGGGAAATCTTTTTTACTTTTATTTGATTGCTTGCATTGCTTTTGGTGGAGTAAGATTGAATTGAATTTCACCGGACTGAGTTAGTAGTTTATTACATTACAAAATATTATGTACTTCTGTATTACTAGATTCCGAGTTGAGTTATGTATTTAGCCAAGTGAGTAAGAGTTAGTGTCTACATACTGTGCAGCACTGCAAGTAATACACCATTATTTGTGCAAGGTACAATTTACGTAGGAAGTTGGATAGATATAACAACTTTGGTAGGAATCAGTTGAGTATATACAGAATGAAATACGGTGCGATCAGATCTATCTATATAAGATCTAGACACGCAATGGAAAGTTGGCTAGACCTCTCTGTGCTGCTACAATACACACATCGAAGCAGTATTATTCTTTATACGGAGGAAGAAGAACTATGGAACTAGGGAAATAGATTTATTTTCTCCTGGTGACTTGACTGAAGTGAACCGAGCCGAACTCACACTGCGAAAATCTTGGTTTACTTACTTTGACTTGGCTTCGTTCACGGACTCACTGAAAGTTGGGAGAGAAACTCAAGATTTGGCTCGGGGCAAGAAAAGCAACTGATCGACTAACTCGGCGAAAGAAAAGATTCAAATTATCTTTTCCTCTTGATATAATAGAGAGAGAAGCACTTTCTGCGGATATAATATAGAAAAATACTTAAACGTAGAAATATGAGAATAATTTTATGTGTCTTCTCCTCTAAGCCCCATATATATAGGTTCTCTGAGATTTTCCGATGCGACACTTGCTTTGCATCATTTGACTTGACTTGGCTTCCCTATGCAGAGTAGACCTTTAGTTATACGATATAACTACGTCTAACAAATAAAAGTATTAAGTCATATCCTTCAAAGAGAGGATTTCCCAATAGAATTCAACCCCAGACAACTTACTTACAATCAGTTCAGTTTCAATCGAAACACTCCCTCTTTTCCCTTTTCCAACCAAATTGAGTTTTCCCAAGAGTTAATTTTTTCCTTCAGATTTCCCTACTGCTCCAAGACACGTTCCCTTATTTCAAATCCTATAGCTCCTATATACTCCCTCTGCCAATTGCCCAACCAAATCATTCTGCAAATCAGTAAATCCTTCTTACAATGTCATTTCTAGGTCAGGTCAGATGAGAAATCACTAAGATTTCCCAGCGATATCACAATAATTCAACGGAACTCCCTTTACTTCTGCTTACAAACAAATCTTCCACTGTCTGCCCTATTCAATTCAATGGTGAATATGCTGCCCCATTTTAATACATCTCGGACTATAATACCATCATGTCCCCCTACTATTCTATAAATATGTCACTCTGACATTTCATTTACATCACACAATAACAATTTATTACACTCATTACATTACACATAAATACTGTGTTCAAAAAAATTACCTTTTTTCGCTCCAAGTCAGAGATCAAATTGATCTCCACAGAAAACATCTTTACCATATAATGCCAGTCCGTTTTCCACTACATAGCCAACCGTTACATTGTTAGTACCTATAATCACTGCTATCGCAAACACAATTGTAAGGACACTAAAACTGAAACAACTGCTCAACAAAAAATGTCAAATAAATGCAACTTTCAGCAACACCCGAAAATGTAGACTACAATTTCTCTATACACATCAAGAAAGAGCAAAAAATTTCAATAGACTACTTTCGGTAAACCATTTTTTAAAAATGCGGACCAAACTTGGACCGTTGATTAAAGCTAATTAGTGCATTATTAGAATCTTCCCATCTGTAATGATCTAGCAACATTTAATTATTTGTGTCCCAATATTAATTTGTGGAATTGTATGACTTACTAATAATTTCACTATTACAGATCTGATACATAGATATGATGAGTAGGTACAGAGAGTTCTTCAGAGAATTCATTGAAGTGATAAATACACACAAGCAGAGCCTAATCAGTATATTTCCGGTTCTTGGATTTTTCAGAAGTTTTTCCATGTTTTTGATACTAAATTGACATCAATGTCATTTGTATTGTAGGTAAGTTGGAAAGCATGATTAAAGTTTGAATCCTCTGGTCTGTAGAAGTTGCAATTTTATAGCATGTATATCCTAAGTACTAGCTTAGTTTCTGTAATTTCCTAGCTCTTGAATGTAGAGTATTGCCCGTTTGTTTGGTTCGGCGATTTGTTAAATACCAAAAAAGTAAGAGGTACCTACAAATGTCTGAGTTATATGGTTGAATGTAGGTTGGATTGCCAGTTGCCAACGAATGCTCAGAGGAGTGGAAATTGTGATGTGTGATTCCGAGTACAAGTAATGCATTAGAAGGACCAAATAAGCAAGGCAGGCAGGGGAGGCCAACTAGAGAGCTCTTTGTCCTTTTCGACTTCCCTCAAGCGTAGACCCACCAAATGAAGTGCATCGTATTGCGTAGAATTTATGCCTTCAAAGCTTCTGACTTCTCTTTGCTTCATTTTCATTAAGACAAAAGATGACTACCAAATCATCCGATATTCACTCAACCCGCAACCACAAACGTTCATGCATCACAACCATGCATAGTTATGTCTACAACTTTTTAATGCGAAATTGAAAGCCATTTTGGTTGTTGAGGATTCCTATGATCCCTTTACTCTACATAATCTGTGTTTTATAGCAACCTACGAATTCATGTCATTAAATTGAAAAGGAATCAGATTTAAATATCTCCACTGCTATGCTAATTCATGTATCCGAATTACCAATGAGATCACAATCTTCTAACTTCATTCGGTTTAATTATATTGTTCTGAAATATACATTTTTAGTCTGATATATTTTAGCCTTTGAGAAAGATTTTCTATCAAAAAGTTGAGTTACTAAAATATCTTTGATTTGATTTGTGTGCTCTTAGACTCTTCGAATCTCGAATGGGAACAGTTTATTAGAGTGCATGTGAAACACTTGATAAACAATGGAGCAAATATAATATGATAAAAAGGAAAAAATTGCACAGGGAAAGTGTATTAGTTGCTAAAATTTTATTCAGAGTGAAAGTTCAAAGGAAAGGGGTAAGACTAAGAGGAGAGTAAAATGAAATGCGAAAGTTGGGTAAATGTGAAAAAGAAACAGCCACCTTCATTTAGGACTTCGATGCAGCAGTGCTGAAATGAGAAATATATTCATGAACGTAGCCAAGTGAGTAATTTAAATAGATCAAGGCTAATTTAAATTGTAGTTATGTAACGGAGCATTACTATTAAAGTAGCACTTTGAGAAGAGGGAACCTTCACACGGAATTATTCCAGGAGATCCAATTTGGCTGTTTAATGCAACATTATGACATAGAGAACTCTATCCCGTATACATAAAGAACATTAAAGAAGCATTGAATTTTATTATCATGGAAATTATTGCGGATATATATAGTGAGATATGTCGCATTAGGAGACTGCAGTCTCCACAGTGCATTGAGAGAGAAAAATTTGGTGTTCAAGTCCCAGTGGGTAAGTAGTACATAGTTTATTTTGTTTGTGTCATAAACCCAGATATTACTTTTCTCCAGTATATATTAATAAAGGGTATATGGGCTTTAAGGAAGTGGAAGTTAGAGCCAACCTTGGTTTCCTTGCTGCGCTTCTGCTGTCACATGCGGAATAATAAAATAAAAAGAAATAAAGCGAAAAAAAGAGAAAGCGGGGAAAGTTAATAAGTTTGAGTCCGTATGTGTCACACCATGAAATTACGCTAACAAGATCGTCAGGGAAATTCATAGGGGGAAGTAAACAAAACAGGGAAATAGAAAACTACAAAGAAGTACAATGGAAGGGAAAGAGAGCCAGAGCCAGCTTATCTGAAAGACAATGCCATGACAAGTCCTGCCATACCGAGCTGAACAACTAGGGCACTAAAGTTTTTTAACTCAAGCCATCCAACTCAGTAGGGTGAGACGTAAAACTTAGTGCACACTTTCCGCACCCGAACCAATCTAGACCCAAATGATATATAGCCGGGAGAAAGCAGAAACGGAAAAGTTTCAAGTCAAAGTGGAAACAACAAGTCACAACTCTCCACCACCGTGATGATGATGATGATGATCCGTTTATATCCTTCTGCGCTGAGGCAAAATATTCTATTTGCTCTTGTTTACCTTCGTCATAATAATCGTGGGAAAAGCTTCTCCTTGCCACACAACAGACTCTTACACACATTGACACATCTTCCGCAGACACACTACATCTCAGAAACAAATTAGCAATAGTTTCCCTTTGTGTGCTCTCAACTTCTGTGTTGTCGAGAACCTAGTACATCACACAAAAAACTTCTTTTACACACAGTCTACCACCCTGCCTCTATTTTAGCTGATGTAGGGCTTACCTCAACATTTCACACAAAGGTCGTGTCACACAATAATCTAATATTATTCACCAAGCACTCAAACAGAAACGTTCTTTACCTTTGCCTTACACAAGGTCTATATACTTCAAATACTACACATAGTATGCGATTACAAGTATACACATGTCTAGTATTTGATTACACCGAATTCAATACAATGCAATATACAGAGTTAAATGAAAAAAGAGAAACATCTGATGAAAATCATCAGGTGCCTTAGGCCCGTGTACTTCTCTGCTGTTTTATGAGTTTTCTTCTCTTTAACCACCTACATTCTACCCTCTCATGTTTTTCATCCTAGTTGATAAAAATTTGATCTAGTTTTCCTTGATTAAAGTTTGCTGTTATTCTTTTCTCCAAAAAACTATGTTATACACTTAATATCAAAATGTCAAATAGTACACTGTCATATTATAAGTAAGTAATCATGAAGAGAAACACACAAACTATGTAAAATTGTTGAAAAACAATAATTTATTTTCATTTTCCCTGTGTAAGAAGTGGAAATCCGAAGAAAATGGAGAATTCTTGAATTTGCAATGGAATTTAATTTCTTGTTTTCCCCTTGTTTGCTCTACAGTTTTGTTAGACTCGTCTTTCATTAGATTATTAGACTTGTTCAATTCAACTGAAGTTCAATGGAATGTGAGAGTCGTAGTCATTTGTCTCAAAAGGATCTACGAGCACGGGAAACAAATAAGTTAGTTGCAATTAGCTGTTGTATATAGCACTGCATAAGTATCAGGAGCACAAATAAATATTGATAGGAGCTCGAGAGGGATTTAGTTTTACAATTACAATTGCCTTGCGTGAATTATATGCACATATCCGGGTGGCATTTACTATTTTCTAGATCAGTCTCCTGCAATTCTGGCGCGGTACAATTTCTCTATAGGATTTACGTTGTCAATGAAAGTACGCGCTAGGTATGTACATGTATTATGCATCTGTGTATGTTGGGGAAATACTTTTGTCATCCAATTACTGTACGGAGACATAATAATGGACGTGGAAATGTAAGCTCTTCCTCATTACCATCAACAAAACAAGATACCAAAGGCATTTCCGTATTCCTTGTCTGCTCAGTCTTGTCTATAATATATTCACATATCCCATCATGTCTGGGGACAAATAAATGACTTTTTCTAGCTACACACCCATTCATGCATGTAAAATATCCAAATGAATTACATTTCACAGACATGTACAATAGTTATATTTCGAGGGCATTGACAACGCGGTTCTTTGCACTCATTTATGAACACTCTTCAATCAAAGTTGCTTAAATACAGTTGTTCACACAACTTTGTCTCTTTGAACCTATACATTCTGTTAATCGCAATTACCCATGATTTTTATATACTAAACTGGTGTCACTGTTTTTACGACGATAGTTTTGATTATCACACTTAGTTTTTAGCTTTTGTTCTTTTATGTACGGTTCTTTGAGCCCAAAAAACAAGTAAGAGATATTTTATCGTAAATGTTTTTGACAATCAAACTCTAATAAAGACCTAGGTACCCTTAATAAAAAGTTAAAATTTATGCGCTCATAGATCTTCCATTTACCCTGATGACTTTCATGTACCTTATTTTTTAATTTTCGCCCCAACAAAACGTCTATTCCTAGTGGAAAGGAAAGAAAAATGTAAAAAAGTCAATTTTTTCTTAAGTCCTGTCCTACTAAGCAGACAGATATGACAGGATTTGATATGCCACTGCCAGAGATCACAAACACAATACTGTTAAACACAGCAGTGTGCCCCTACATACATGACAACAAAAGAAATGTCACATTTGCAGCGATATGGTTCTATTGATGATGTTTGTGTGCAGTAAATTCTCTTTAAAAGGTCTCCTGCCGATTTCCAAATCCAAAAATACATGTGGGATATTGTCAAGATGAGAAAAAAGTTAACAGCAACAAATATCCTTCGCTCTCCTACTCTATAGGTATACAATTATATGTATTTGTAAGAAATCTGTTCGGAAGCAGTTCCTACATGTGTCCGCGATTTTATTGTATTGCATGTCCCTTTTAAGTGCGTTACGCAAGTGAGAGAGATTCCTTTCACGTGTTGGTGAAGTGATATTTTCCTTTGACTGAGCGTGTCTAATGTAACATAACGAGGAAAGGTACACTTGTCTTCCTCTTGTCTCCTGCTGGCTGAATTTGCCCTTAAATACCTCCAGTCTGGTGTAACGGTGTCTTGGTCCATTAGAATAACGATTGGAACTAATGAGACACTAACGGAGCGTGGTTGGCTATGTCTCTGATCATCTCTTTTAGCATGCACCTTTTATTTCCTACGGCTACTTACTATTGTCGCCCACTTATATAGATTTAGTTAACTTACCCTTCTAAGCCTCCTAAGGCATAATTATAGGACAAACTAAAATGGATTACTACATAATAGTCCACGTGCTAGCACTTTTCATTTTATAAATATATCCATGTGTGCACAGGCACAGTTAACAAGAATTCTATTTAGATTACAAAAACTGCTACTTTTGAGTTGACTAAATAGAATAGGACTTATCTGTACGCACACGAGAAAAACGAGGCTCGCGTGGAAATGGATTTTGTTTTAGGTGTTCACTTAAAATAATATTTTGACGCACTTGCCGCCCTTACTACGCAAGTGATTTACAATTTCGAAAGCATTTCCCCAGAAATACCCTCATAAACTATTTAGACAGGTTGAAGGTAAACAACGAGATAGATATGGAAGTTCTAGCCTGTTCGGCACTTGCACCCAAGTCAAAAAGCAATGGAATTACCTTATACTGCACACAACACAAATACCTACTTAAATATATGCGTAAGTATATCTCAGGTATATACAGCGGCACTTTTGTACTTTGAGCTTTGCAAACTGTAATCAACACCCGTGTGCAAAATAAAGCACAGAAAAGTATTCAGCACTCCAATTTAATCTAATCTCCGAGTAAAGTGAGTCGACCAAAATAAGTCAAGTTTTTTGCTCTTCGCAGACAATCTGAGGAGAGAAAGGGCTTATGCAGATAATATTATACGTGCCTACAACAAGTACACTATATTGTGTCCCTACTTCCCATTTTTTGAAAGTGTGTCGAGTATTTCTAAATTACAGAGTCGGCTTTTGAGTAGGGTGAGTTTTGTAGACAAGAGAAACCAGATAAGAAAATCCATAAGCCCTAAGAGGGATTTTAAGCGTGCTTGGCAGACTCACCTCGTGTCATCATCTGAAATTGGTCTGATAACCATCACATCGCATCATATCAAGAGACTCAATTGAACTCTGGAGGCAAAGTGAGCTGAGTCAACTCTCTCCAGCCATCAACACACACACTCACCGCCTCCTTCCATGTCAACCTAGAAACATTTAATTTTAGCATCCGACTTGGGACACAAAGAAACTCTTTTACTCGATACAAGACGCAAAAGATCACGAATGTTATGTCTTCAACTCAAGATCAACAAGACACCTTTATTTCCCCTTCTCTTCCTGCACAACAGAAACTTGACTCCTCATCACGATAGACTCAATTTATGAAAGACCTGTCCAAATTGTATCCATTCACCAGAGTTTTAAATCCACCTACTGCATCCAGAGTAAATTGTATATTTAGATCGTCTATGCCTATTTACTCCTTTCTTGTCAATGACTTCGCATTTACTACCTCATGTGTTCTTCCTCTTCTTCAATTTCACTTTCGCACTTATCTTTAATACCTTCTCAAAGTGAAATCAACGCCCTGGGCAGGGAATTATGAATCCCTTGCTCCAATTCTCATGTCTTACACGTATCGGATCACTTGCCTTCAATATTATCTCTTATGCAAATTGATTTTCGTTATTTAATCTCTTTTCTCCATATCTCCCTGTGCACTGTGTGTACAGACAGTCTAAGTAATCATCTGTATAGGCCAATATGTGTACATTATAATACTCGTGATAAAAATAGGCTCTAATCAGTAATTCCGAGAAAATGAAAATATCAGTCTAGGCAAGTGAGCGATTAGGTTGAGACATTAAATATTATGGAGGAGGCTAACAGTGAATCAATGCCGTTTTGCCATTGAATGACACTCTAAGTGTGTGTAGTGTGCTATTATAGCCAGCATTCTGTTTATAAAACACACCTTGTTAAATATTATTATCATTGTTAGTGCGATTAGTATGCATTGGCAAATGTTGATAAGTATAGTAATAAAATATTTTGAGTATTAGATATTTACCGAAGGGGTCTCTCCTGTAAATAGCATAGCTAGCGACGGTGGCCGTGGCAGACGGAACGTTCCAAGTAGTTGTTCCAAGAGAAAAAGCCGTAAATAATAATGTCACCAAGTCAGGAAAGTTTAGCGAGCCCATATTTGGACACAGTGTACACCTTCATGTCACAAACGATTAAATCCGGAAAAGGCTACTAAATAAATCATGGAGCAACTGTATCTTATGTTCTCCCGCATTATATCTATTATTAAATATAAGTTTTCTTTCTCGTTCACCTTCGCACTTAAGTAGCTCCTTTTCTCTGACTACCAGTTATATTATTATTGCCTTATTTTATGAACTACCCGGACATTGCTCATGGCTAGATACACAAACACAACTCCCGTCATATCAACCCTCTTCCACTAACTGTTCCGTAGCACACGACGTGAACTGTACATACATAATACCTACTTAATTAAATGCTCCCATATGTAAACATTATTATGTAATGGGATATTTTACTATAGCACTACTTGCCCCATTTATTTTGCACTAGACTCACTCGCAGATTTGTTTCAATATTAAGAGAATGAAATTCATGTACACAATATAAGCTGGCAGCATATGTGTGTTATATTAGTACGTAGAAATACAAACAGAAAATGTAAGTCAGTGTGCTCAGGTATACGCAACCAACTTTATTGTTTGAGTTTCCTGTTAGTGTGTTTTGTGTATATTTCCTTCCCTTCAATTCGGAACTGAGGCAAGGAGATTCATTCACTTAATCTTCTAAACTCTTTGCCCAACAACTAAAACTTTTCTTCCTACTAACCAACTAACATACGAAATGAGTTATGTTACGAAAAGTTCTCCGCGATTCCTTAAATATATTTATTTTGCCTACTTTTACCTTCTTGATAACATTTTGTGGCAGACTTGAATAAAATTCCTTTCCACACCGATGCTCAGATGAGTTTTTTGAAATTGCTCGAATTTATAATGTGATCACAATATTAGCGTTTTACAATTAGTTCTAATGGCTCTAGTTTAAATCAATATGCAATTACGTATGGTAATCCCTGAGTGATTTTCTATAGCTTAAGTCTGAGGTCGACTCGTCAAGCCGAAAGACTAAACAGACTAAACTACACTGATCTGAAATAATTCAACAGTAATCCATTTCGCATAGCAGAGGAGAAATATGTACAGAGCCTAAACATTTACAAGCACTTCCTACTCCAAGATATATGTGTAAGTGGATATTAGATATTAGTACGTACACAAGTGCTGGAGATAAATAAGCATAGGCACTCACATTATAGAGACAGGAAAAGCAATTGCAAAGTTGCGTTACAAGTGTAGATCTTCTTTGGCTCGGATTCATCTCGCGAGTCTAAAAATACGATGCCACTTGATTGGTATAGAGATGAGCAGACGGAACATTAGCAGATAGATATAGTTGAGAGATATCCGAATTCTTTTTGCATGGCTACCGTTCCGACAAGACAAGAGTTCACTCTCCAAATCACTTTACTCTTACGCATCTGCCAGGAGCGGAGCTGCGAATGTTTCACATGCAAAGAGATGGGCAATAGAAAGCAGTTTGTCAAGGAGTCGAGTCAATGTGATGTGAAGCTCAGTTTACTCTAATGTAATGTAATGCAATATAAAACATACATTAGCAGCTCTAAGCCCCGCACCACTTCCTATCCAAAGACCCATGTCACTTCAGTAATAGATGTTTTAACTTTAGATTAGAATTAGATGATTGCACTCTTTTTACCACGTGCTTCGTCTTCTTCTCTCGTCTTTTAATTGACTCCCCGCAGTCACTACCATCCGATGAAACAGACATCAACGCTGTATCTACCTACTATTACCATCTCTCTATAATCTCTGCAGAACTACTTTTCATTTTCACTCAAAAAACTCTGCTAATGATTCCACGCTCACTTTTTACAAAACTTATCGCAATCATCAGTTTTCTCGGCGACAATTTTTTATCTCCGATTTTATGAACTGTCTTAACTTTCTTCATCAATTTTCAATTATTATTTGATACGGAAATGTAGCTAATTATAAATATAGCTAATCGCAAGGCTTGAATCCTAAAGAGATGATTTTAAACTTTGGTCATGTTTTATTTTACATTTTGGAAATCCAGACATCTTGCTTAGAAAAATACATGACACATCTCTACTGAATCCTTTGAATGTACACACTTCAATACTGACACTCATAACTGACAGATCAAAAAAAAAGTATTAGAATCAGTCGGGAAATTCAAAGAACTAATGTAACTAGCAAGCTTTGCATTTTCTAGAGTAGGTCAAGTTAAATACAATGCGCTGTGCACTTATGAATAACCAATCATAAGCTAAATGAAGTTATACATTAAATATCTAAAGTTTCTCGTAAGTCTGTATAGGATAAGCATAACTGTGTATCTATTATGTATGCTTGTATGGAGGGCATGGCGTTGGAGCAGTAGCAGTGAGTATGAAAAAGATACTCGACCTACTGAAAAGTCGACAACAGACGCATATGTGTTCTTGAAATCCACTCTGGATTCTGTTGGAACGTTGCGTAATGTAATAAATATACCTATCCGAAGAACAAAAAACAACTCTTTCGAAGAATAGCGACTGAAGTTATAAGGAATATAAATAGGAGTGAGACAAATACAAATAGGAATAGATGAAATTCTCCATTATTCTTTTTTCCACATGTCTGACTTTTTGTTGAGCTCGAATTAGACTTTGACATGGCAGAGCAACCCATCACATCAGATTCCCGGAGTGTGTAGTATAGTGCACGCATATGCGTGTATTTATTAGGCATGGCTTAGTGGTGCTTCATTTCTGCTGTAGGTCTCTAAATAACAATAACAGACTCCTACAACTCACTCCCACACACTCTATTTCCATTCAAAACTCGGGATAACTTACAACTTTCTCGATCATAATTTAAACAACTCTATTTCTACGACCATTGAGTGACTGGCTGCTATTATGCCTTCCCTTCCCTGCCTAAAGTTGACAAGGGTTGACTGGGTTCATTTACAACATTTTCCTAGAATGGCAAAAGAGGGGCGAGAACAGAAATATTTTATATCTTTTGCTTATCAAACGTCGAATATTTGTTGGTGTCATATCTTTCATAACTATATGTTGGCACATTTGCCATTGTATTTGTGAAATCACAGCTGAAGCACATCATATTTACATAAATTGCATGTGAGTAATTCCATATGTTTGTGTACAGACCAATATTTCTGCAAAGTTTTCTTGCTTGCATTGCATTATAACAACTGAGAGTGAGTTCCCTCTGTTTCTGTTTAGCTCAAATGACAAAACAATTCACGAAAGAATGCTCCGACAAATAAAGGATTTCTTTGAAGTTCAAGTCAAACGTTAAGCCAATTAGGGTAGAATCACCCGAGGAATTTCTAATGGGGAGTAAGAACAACGTAGGAAGGATTCCTCCTTCCGAACTCCGAATAACAAACAAAATAGATTTATTTATAGCTAAGCGACACAACGACGAAACTCTCCTTCAAATTCGTGCAAAACACTACTGTATATAGATAAACTGAAACATTATCTTAAGACATTCCTATGTGATAGCATGAGGGGAATACCGAAAAGGCGAAACGGATACAAACCCGGAATAAATATCTAGTGCATCAGTAAAAGCGAGAGAGGAACTAACAATAAGTGAGAAACCCAACCGGGTCTTTTTACTCAGATAATACTCTTCGTCTCATAATAACTCAACGGAAGCGGCTGCTCTTTTTCTATCTCGGAGAATGCAATATACTAACAAAGCAGATACTCTGTTATGTATCATAAGTATGCGGCAGACAAACAATGATTAAGTAACCAAGTCAAACAATACCAGCCCACCCCATTTCCCTTGCATTCCCTGCATAACTAATAAATACAATTGTTATGATACTTACTAGACTGCACTGCACTACCCACTTATATCACTGTGCAATTGCATACGACCCAAAATAGGGTTTCAGGATTCATTTTCACACAAATACAACGTCGGCAATGTAGAGGTGTGTGTGTTAGAGGGAGAGTATGATATCTTCAATTGATTATTAGAGCCACACTACCGCCCAAGCCGCGAGGGCTTACTTGCAGTTACTCCCGAAACAACTTTACTCCATCTATAGATTTACACGAAGAGACTTGGTGAAGAGTACTGAACCATGAGACGGAAGGACTCAACACTGTCCCGCAATTCGATCTGGTGGGCAGCCAGAGAGGAACCGGTACATGTGAGCCGACCGCCAGTGACCATCAATCAGAATCACTTACGGCAGTCTACTTCAACCGACCTCATCCCCTCATGTGAATCCCATCGTCCAGACTTGTACTAGGCAGAACTCGTAGTACGCACAGAACCAACAGAACATCCATGCATACACTGCAGACAGATAGTCATACTATTATTGTCTAATTGTCACTAAGATAGGCAAATCAATGCTAATTACGAAAATACGGCACTGATTGCTTCTCCCAGCTCAAGACTAACTACCACACAAACCTGAGGAGCATCGAGTTGAACCCCAATATCAATCTGAGAAGGGGCTTTTGACACCTGTACTCCCGGTAATGTAGAGGAGTTGAAAGAATTAAATAACATTGCAATCAAAATGAAAATAATTGATTACTTCCACTTCGGGGTCAAATTTCAGATGGAACCCTGTTATATTAAGAATCGGATGTTCCTATATCTGTAGGGCTCCAATTTAGAACGCATAAAAATTTGAACGAATTATTTCAATCCTTTCTTCAGTAATGTAGTACAAAAGCTAAGGCAGACCTACAAACAAAGCCATAAAACAGACGTTCTCCTCTAAACACAAATTAATATATCTACTTTCCGACTTTCCATGTAAAAAACCACTCTAAAATAATATGTAGTGGAAAGTTTCCATTACCAGTATTCATGGACTTGAAAATTATTTTGTTTTCCTTTGTTGTTACTGAATGTTGTTACTCGATATTCCCTGACTATAATATTACAGTTCGTTTTTAAATGCTTACGAAAATTGAAAGATGTTAATAATAATGCCGATGTTATGGGTGTAAATATAGAACTATAGTGCATTAGGTTCCGAGTTAAAAATCGATTTTGATAGACCACAATATGATAATAATGATCTTAAGAAGAATTGGACATTCGGGTTTTATGCTAATGTTATTATACACAAAAGGCTTTGCATTTGCTGGCGAAAGAATAAGTAATGTAATAATGTTTCCGTAGTTTATGTGAATTTGTCCGCAATAAAATATTTATTGTAATTTTGCAGTTTGAGAGAATTGTCACAGGGATGATATAGTGATCCGTTTGTTTCCTTTGATAGGTACTACATGTTCCCTGTTAACATGTCGCCCCTTTCTTTGTCCCCCAATTCAATCTAAAAAGACCTCACTAGACGTTCTAGGTATCATCTGACATTGCATTAAAATTCCAAGTAAGAAATCCAGTGTAGAGAGGAGTAAAAGATAGGAAAAACAAAAGTCCAAAGAACAGTTGAATCTACTCACACACATCCGAAAAAAGCAGCAGGGGTTGGCAACTCTTAGAGAAGGAAAAGTCACACATGTGCCTACGTCTACTGAGAAGAAGAAGAAATATAAAAAATTGCGATGCAAAGCAATTTTTCTCGTCATAGACATCCGGTGGCTCATTTTCATTCATTCACAGTAATCGTATTTCATTCTTCAGGCGAAATGCCATTTTCTTTGCCCGCTACATTAAATTAAACGAAACGAAGAGCAATAGTAAGTTCCAGTAGATGAAACCATGGAACATATTTAATATTTAACCGACAGACCGAGACAGGACAAGACAGAAACAGGACAGCTAAGTAAGCCAGAGTCAAATCAGACCACACCACATGAAGTGAAAGCTATGATAACATTACAGACCTATATAACTAACTTCAATGCAGACATACTCAGAAAGAGAAAATGAAATCGTCAGAATTCTTATGATGTGACGTGACAGACAGGCTATACGGTTTATCCTGCGGCCAATCCCGGACAAATCCTAATTTCATACCAGGTTCTGCAAATATATACACTAACGACTGTAACGACTCTTTTGCTGAGTAAGAATAGACATTATTAAGGGCGACTTGACCAGAAGGTAAATAAATCCTACTCGCTTATTGCCAAAATAGTTTTCAAAACCAAATAAAATTTTTTGCAAGTTTTTCCCTCTGTAAAAGCAAGTTTTAGAAACTGGAAAGATAATTTTGGAATCTAAACATTTATTTTTAATTTATTGTGTCTTTACATCAGCAACAGGGCATTGGCTCATTTTAATTCGTATTAATTTGGTATTTGAAAACTTGGTATTCTCATTCTCAAGTCAGGAACACTAACCATCGTTTCTGATGTTAACGATACAGCCGTCTATAAACTAGTGCATGTTTTATTTGCAGGAGAGAAATTCCAAAATTCTTAATATTGACGAAGACACCCTTAAGTTGTGAAATAGAGTAGGCATTGTAAATTGCAGCATTGCAGGTAGGTATTTAAGGTGAGGTGGGTTATAATGTAAACAGCCAGTAGTTATTTGCAGTAGTTATTGAATTTCTCACTTAAAAGTAAAAGTAATTAAACACATTAGAAACGGATGTAATTGTTCTTAGGAGGGAGCTCAATCAAATTTGATTTTGGAGGATGGAGAAAGCTGCTGGAGGGGATTCAGTGTGCATTGTGGAAATGCTTTCACTCACTCAATACTCATTTCCATTTCCTGATGCAATCATTAAGTAGCCCCAGGTAGATTTCGATTTGAATTAAACTCATCAGTCCATTAAATCACATCGTTAGCTTTTATTTTATGGCGAGACTTGTGAATCTAGCCGTTTCTAGTTAGTCAAGTTATGTATATTATGTTTCGGTACTGCATAGCTGTTACTGATGTAACATTACCATTACATTACCGACTGCATTAAATTAACATTTCATTGTGTAACCCTTCTACACACAATTCTTTGGTTTCCTTCTAATGGAATGTTACGTAATCTAATGAAATCAATGGGAAACCCGTATAGTGCAATATGTAGCTTCCCTATTTTCAAACTGAGTAGTTTAATGAACTGTCTAGCTAGTCAACCCAGCCACGGCGAACTTTAATTGAATGTTCGCTAAATTTTGACAGGTTCAGTAATTAATACGAGGTGGCCATGCTATGAGTTTGTTACGGTGCAAAACATGGCATCAATTTATTCTTATACGTACTACATGACTCGACAGTAAAAAGCATTAGGCACACGAAGACTATACTTCTGTAATAATACGCAAAAGTTAGATTTTTAGTAGCAACTTAAACAAAAGCTAAACCTTTACTCTTTACCTATTTGTGTAGAAATTGTAGAGCCACGGAGAATCTTTGCAGTTCACTAGTCTGGAAAAAGTATATTCTTTCTCGTGTACTGTACATATTGTATATATGTAACACAGAATTATATAGCACTTCCTATACGTACGGAATATCATACTCTATATCCAAAAAGTCATGTAATATAAACGGTAGACATGCATAAAGTACAAGTTAACTTTTTAAGCCTTTACTGTTCTGTAGCTAAAAGAGAGCATGAGAATAAAGATGAATGCTCCGAAAGTTGACGCACTTGATATACTGAACTAGCTACCCAGTTGTAATATTAAAGTGTGGAGAAATCGAGAAAGATTTTAAAAAACCCTAGTGTCGAGCTGAGAACAAGTTCTGTGAAATGAAAGGCTTAACTTTCGCTAAATTAACTTTACTGATACTGTACTTCACTTTACCCTACTATTCTTTTAAACTTTTTATTAGAACTGATATACATTTACACACAGATACATTTATAAATTGTAGGCTTATATAAGCAATTCATTATAATTGTTTTTACATAAATAATACTGTGCCCGTATGTGAATATTTGCATATATTATTATAATTAACTCCTAGATTACTTACAATCTACTTAAACAAGATCAAATAAGGCATACACATAGCTATTAGATATTATATAACTTAGCATACAAAATGCGGAATATTCCATTGAATTTAGTGGTAACACTACTTGATATCAAACACCTTGCTTGCTTAGAACTTGCCTCACCGTCTGCATTTAAAATGCATGGACCGAAACGCTTGTCTTGTGTTATTGTATATGGAGTGAAGAGAAATGTAATTCATTTGAGAACACAAAGGTTTTCTCTTTTGTCTCAGGGAATTGGAGAGAGGATGGAAGTCAACGAAATTCCAAAGACACTCCATTCGAGTCTTGTGGATTACATTAGCGAGTCTCACTTAAGTAATGCAACCTTAAAACAGTAACGAAGGTAATGAAGCTGAGGGCCATTGTCACTTTCCTCCTAACTTTCTTGGGTCACAAAGGAATTGCAACGCAACGACTAATTGTAAGTTAAGCCTACACTCTACTCCCATCTCAACATATATACTTACAATTAGCCAGTCTCTCTATTAATTCTCTATGCTTTATACAGATAGTATATATCACTCCCTGTTAGATAGAAACATAGTATTATTGTAGGACATAATATATACAAATAATATTATACTATAAATAGTCCATCATCAAGTGTTGTGTGTAAAATATATAGATTCTACCCTAATACCTCCCGGGTAGAAAACCTCCCTGCCCGACTACCTCCCGGTAGAAAACCTCCCGGTAGAATACCTCCCGGTTTGACTACCTCCCGGTTAGACTACC
>JABASH010001778.1:0-23819 GCA_019776445.1 Tomocerus maximus | reverse complement strand
ACCAAATACAACGGCATAATTATCTAAATACGTAAGTAATCATAGAATAACAGTTCTTTTCTTTACAAAAGGCTATGAAATTATTTTTTCATTCAGTCCGTTTAGTTGGGAATTTATAATGGATCATTATAATATTATGTTATAGAGAGGATGAAGTGCTGACACTTGAAGAAAAGAATTTTTTGATCAAGATACATTATTATATATATTACAAGCTACACATTTGTAGGTCCATATGCAATTTTCTGTTCTTGTATTATTGGTATTTATTAAATATTATACTGCTTATTGACAAATAATATATTATTAACTTTAGATAGAATAATACTTTTATACATGCTTCTATACATCAATACAATACAATCTATCATATCTAGTCTAACTTTATAGAGGCAACCACCAATTGCACGTTAATTTTAGACAACGAAATACCCCGACATTTCTCTAAGTTGAATTAAAAAATACTTTTCTGAACAGGAGTAACAGATTGATAATGAGAATGGAAGATACACATTGCAATAAGTTGCTTGTAACTTATCTATGTATATTCTAATAAAGGTACATTCTGTAACAATACAAAGTATTATTGCGGAAGAAAACTGAAGATTCAGTTGTTCAGCAACATTTGCAAAGAAATAACATTTTCGGAAAATACTCTTCATCACTACTGCGCCTAGGCATAGTGAAGAATCTAGGTAAACTTTGATGACTTAACCAACTGATTGTGAAGTTAGTACATAACCTTTTGAAAACGCTCTTTTGTATGATGCACTATCAAGATTATCAAGCACTTTTGGAGTTAGTCGCTCACACATAAATAATACAGCCTTTTACTACTGAGTACACAAAGTATCATAGTTTCACGAATAAGATCTTATTATGGTATATATGAAACGCATTTGGTACATTGTAGCTTAACTTTTTACGATATTTTAAATTAACTTACTACAACTAACGAGTCATTTGCGAACATAAAAATTATATGTGTTTGAATTCGATATTGAAGTTGTTGCCTTCATATTTCAATTATGACGATATTAAGATTATATGAAGCGGGCACAAAGATGTAAATATTTAATATGTTAGAAATGCAGTCTGATCATGTTGGATTGCATTGCATTGGAGCACCGGTATCTTGAGAAGTTTCTTCGTCGGATGCATCGTCCTCCCCATTTAGCCGGTAGCCCATATTCATCAAGATTACTTCGAACGGATTAGAATTCATTCGTTTTTGATTTGCGTATGCAGCATCATTGACATCTTCAACGACCCTATCGTTCATTTTTCCATCCTATAGACCAAGACAGATTGAAAAATTAGTACTAAAATTTTTATCATATTTTTGTTTGGTAAAATAGAGATGTACGTACGCGGACTCAGCACAATGATTCTGTCCTTTATTGATGAAATCCTCAATATGTTTTAATTACTCGAAATTGTCTTAATAACCTACCAGATCACCTCAACTACGTTTTATTTTTAATTTACCGGCTCATTCATATAAAATAGCAAGCAAATTAATAATAATAATAAGTTCACATAATATTACATATATTTTGCTAGTTTTATACAACTATAGTTGTTCATAATTTCATATTTCACTGACAGGTCACAATAAGGAGTAAAAATGGACAGGTTTGAGTAAAGATAGTTCTGAGGGTCTTTCCTGTTTTTGAAAGCTATTATAAAACGTTATTTTCCTTTCTTTTTAAAATAGAAAAGTATATCATACACTACACACAGAAATAAATGCGATTTAATGAAAAAGGATACAACCATATAAAATAACTAAGGTTATAAATAAGAATATAATATAAGAATAATAATAAATACGAAAAGAAGGACACAAAATGAGTAGTTAAGTTAAAAATTAGTAGATAATAATTAATTGATCAATTATTGATCGAATCGGATATTTATTACCTCTGGAGTGGGTGCCCAAAGCCGAACAACGGATTCAATACCACTAGTAGCCAACATGCAGTAGTTAGGATGGGGCTGAAGACAATTAACAATCGACTCGTCCCCTTTCATTATTCGTACAATATTTGTTGTCTCCCTATCCCATATGAAAAAACTGCCATCGTCAGATCCAGCAACCACAAATCCGCCGAAGAAGTTGGCTTCCTTAATATCTGTAGTTGTGTTACAATGACCACAAAATCTAGTCGTAAAATCAACCGCCTCGGAACGGTACAGTTGTTCAGACTCTTGATTAATGGGGATGAAATTCATAGTTGAGGGCAAATCGTTGCCTTCATTTGACGAGGTTGACGGACTCGAATCTGACGGCGCAACTATTACGTTATCATTACTGGTATCACCATCTTCTGTACTATCCACAGCTACGAATTCTAATTCTTCGTCCATAACATTATCGTGATCGTTTGAACTATTTGAATCAGATGCGAAACGGAGAAAATAGTTTCTACTCCTAGTGATAATAGTCGACGAATCGTTATTATCGCCGGAAGATGAGGAAGTTACGGAATTTGTTGAGAAGGAAGATGAGGTGGACTTAGGTGAACTTTCTGTAGACGACGTCGACGAACTTTCACCGGAATTTTTAGATAATTCTTTGTTCAAATCTTCTTCTAGAGCTTTGAACGCAGCGGAGGTAACTTTAGTAGGAAACCGGTCTTTAAACTGTTGAATACATGCATTAGATTCCGTAAAGCGACGTAATTCAAAAAGACATCTACACAATCTGAAATTGTTTTTGAAAAAATACATATTAATTAATTAACACAGACGACGGACACATTCACAATATCTTAAACAATTTGTAATGTACCTACCTAAGATGTGCTCTATCAAAATTTGAATCTAGAGAAATAGCGGTTTGACAGTCTTTAAGAGCCGTGTACGAGTCCCCATTCCTATATAATGATAAAGTTTTAGCAACAAATATTTTGAAAATTAGTAACAAATTGTGCTATGGATAAATTTTTTCGGCTGAGTTCTAACCAAGCTCTCTTTAATAAAGCTGCAGCTCTGTTGCTATACAAAATAGCAGATTGAGGACACAGTCGTAAGGCTTCGTTGTACAAATGAATAGCCCTAGCGTATTTTTTGCCTTCAAACGCTTTATTTGCCTGCATAATAAAAATTATAAATATTATGGCCATACATAATCATAATAATATATAATTAATAATTAATTAATATCTATTATTAGTACGCATTAAAAATGTTTCAATAAAATACCTGTTTCTTAATGTTTTCAGCTGCTAAACTAAGTTTGTTTCTGTCAGTTAGATCGGAATGACTTCCATTTCTATTGGAAAACCCATTTTCTCCCCCGGCAGCCCCGTTGACTGTCACATTTCCAAAGCCATTTTTAGTAATACCATTTATGCAGCCGTTAGTTGTAGTAGGAATATCTTTTGGACTGTCGCTCCCAGCTGAAATAGATAAAGACACTGTCTCGGATACTAGTTTCCTCATTTTCAACACTTTTATACATTGAAGAGGGACTTACTTGGAGAATCAGGTATAGTAAATCGAATCAGCCCTTTTTGTAAGTCAGCGGCCAAAGGAAATAAATATATCTGTTCTCCACCCAAGTTTACAAGAAGCTCTTTTCCATCTGGACTGTACGCAACGTAAGTCGCTGCTAAAGAACGATATTTTCTTTTATATTCGGTCATCTTTGTAGGCAGATGACCTATAAAACAAACAATAAGATTATTCTGGACAACTGTAAATTATACAATTTACACAAATATTTACTACCTGGCACTAAATATTGCACTGCCCCATGAGGAATGTCACAACTAGTAGACCCTACTTTCTTTGTGATCATTCTTCGATCATAAATTCGGACGTATGGATCATTGGCTCCAACAGCCATAAAATCTGGCCGAACTGGATTCACTGCTAAGCATTTTGCTTCTGCTTTGTAACCACAATAAGTCTTCAAGTCAATAAGAATATTTTTAGGTTTCTTAGCATCCGTAGAACATGTATGAGATGTTCGTAGGTCATGTTCCATAATAATCCCATCTTCCCCAGCGCTCCAAAAAAGATGGGGAGTTGTAGGGTCGGTGACACATCGTTTCACTCTGCCCGAATGACAGCTACATATGCTTAAAATTTCTTTGGTAGTTACATCATGAACGCGAACAGAATGGTCTGCTGAACCAGAAATAACTGTTCGGTCTCCAGTATTCGGTACAAACTGTACGAATAATTAATTTACTAGGAGAATTTGAGGATATGAGTAGAATATTAATAATTTAATAGTGCGTTTATGATTACCTTAACAGTGAAAATGTTTCCATGATGTCCCGTTGCAATACTGGCCAGCTGGGTTTTTTTGAATGGGTCCCATAGACATACATGAACATCATCTGATCCAGATGCTAAAATTCTGAAATGGAAATAATTGGGTTACAGTGCTTTACAATAACTATTATGTAGTTACTGTTTCAAAATATCACCTTCCACTGTGACTCCATTCTAGGCAATTGACACAACCAACGTGGCCTGATAGTTCTCCGTGCAATCCTAGTCGGGAGACAAACTCTGGTGTAGCTAAAAACCTATCTTGCACCACTGCTGCATATCGTGACTGTAAAACCACGAAAAGGTATCATCAGTAATTAATTAACGTAGCTAAAGTATACGTTTTAGAGTATAATTAAAAAAATGCTTCCGTACATCCAATTCTCGGTGAAGCTGAAGCTGTGGGAAATTCTTAAAACGCTTCATTCTCTATTCAAAGATCTAAAATTGTCAATAGCTTCTGACTTCTTAATGACACCCAACGTTAATGGTGAATTAAAACTTATACTTGGCATCAGTTTCAGATATCTACAATGAAAGCAAATGCAATAATATTAATTATTACTTCGTTAACTATTATATCTTTATATATACGAACATTATTTCTTTCAATCACATTAAAACGGCATTGTTCTAATATTATAAAAGGTATATAAAAGGTATATTATAAAAATCGCACCCACCGTTAATAAAACAATAACAATAGAAGTAATCAGTTAGTACTTCCGTCTATGTCCTATGTCGTTACGGGTTTTACCTACTCTGATAATGCTACTGACTGTCAGATTTCAACAACATCAACTAATGACTATGAACGAACTATGCAGGGCAAGCAGGACACAGACAGTGACGAATCTAATGTAAAACTTGTTAGCACCCACTCACTCAGTTGACTTTCAGTGTCAGGCAAGATGCGGCTGGGGGCTGCTGGTGGTCCAAAATCAGCAAAGGAACTGTCAGATCAAAAATAAAAAATGTGTACCTACTTTACACAGTACAAGAAGACAGGACCATGTAGCTTAAAACCAAAAGATATTGAAAATTAAAATAAAATGGTGAAATCTGTGATATTAGACTATTTGCAAAATGATGAATATGTAAATTTTAATACACACAGGGTGAAAAGTACAAGTCAGCACCTCTGGCAAAAGTCAACCCAAAAAATGTAGGAATATTTTACAAAATTAAATCGTAACAACTCCCATTTTCAACCTTTTACAAACCAAATATAGATAAAAAGTAAAACTTTCTTACCAATTTCCGTCCGCTGTTCTGTTTCTTTATACTTGTATTTTCTGCATTAATCAACATATCAATCTCCATTGAACAGTGTGTAAAATGATCCCCATTCCACTATAGTTTAGAAAAAACAATAGAATCATTCGTCTGGTTCATCTAAACTCAAAAAAAGTCTACAAAACAACACAAAAGACGAACAGATAGTCAAAGTAGTGTAGGCAGCAGACAGAAGAACACATAGCAGAAGAGCTATGTACGTGACTGCAAACAGAAAATAAAAATACTACACACATACACAGTGTACACAGTACATGCAGACACAGGCATAGACAGTATAGGGACATTACATTTATAGTGCAGTGTCTACTACTAGCCTACTTGCCCATCTCGTCCTCTACCTGCTACACACTGTGACAAGTAAGCGAGCTAAAGTCAAAAGGTGTTTTCCTGTTTCATGAATTTCAAGATTCGTTTGTGTGATCCTGGTGTTCCGAATATCCGAATCATCACGAGAAAAAGAGCAAATCTATCAAAACACTTCCATTTTCTTTCATTTAAACGCGACACTTGACTGATGTACCTAACGCCAAAGCGTCAACGTTTGGAGGAACAAGAGGGTGTCGATATACTCATTAGGAATAGTTCGTTGGAAACCCCCGTAATATACTTCCCGGCGAATCAGCCTGGAAATAATTGTCAATTGAAATCCAGTGGTTCAAGTTACCTTCCAAGAAACACAATGATGGATAGTGCTGAGATTCACATGCCATATTTTGGTATTCAATGTGACTGGGAAGACCAATTGAAGTAAGTATAGATAGTTTATAGGATAGAATTTTATTCTTGAGCCTATTTTTAACTAGAAATCATACAAACAATACAAAGTGTATTTCCATTTGCAGACAGGTTGGTGGTAAATCCTGGATAAGCGTCCGAAGACCTGGGACAGGTACGAAGTGAACTTATATCACTTAACTAACTTAATCTTAACTATAACTTAATTAACTAACTATAGCTTTAGCTTGTATCTAGTATTATTATAACTATATAACTTAACTATAAATTATAACTTAACCTAACTTAATACATCATTTAAGTTCAGCAATTTTATATAATATGTAGACAAGTCCACTCACGGCGATTTAACTTGTGTCACAACTTCACCGCTACAAATCAGCGGGTCGGATCCATTTATTGTTTCGCAAGGGAAAAGCTCCGGCCGTTATGTGTCTGTAAAAGATTCGTCCACTGACTACGAATGTGGATTTATTGCTCCTGTCAGCATTTTCGGCGGAATTCATTCAAAAAGTGTAAATGATCTTTAGAAAATGTTTACAACTTGTTCCCAACCGCACCTTTGAGATTTTTTTGTTTTTGTTGGAATTTGTGTTTATATTTCATGCATTGTTTGATCGATTGTATTTTCTATGTAACCTTTCTCTGCATGTGAAGAGAATTAAAATGTTGTACTGTCCTTGTTAAGGTTGTTTCTTTGGATGTAACTGAAGGCGGATTAGGAGTTTCTGTTTGTCAAAACAACGAATTGAAGATTTGGGAAACTGAAACTGGGGCCATTCGTGTACGTTTCAGAATTTCGTTCGAATTTTATTTTAAAATAATGTTTTTATGTTATAATGTTCTATATCAAACATTTTGTGAATCTTTAGAGAGCTTTAATAGGGCATCCTGTAGACGTTTACTCATGCCGATTTTTCCCATCAGGAGTAGTTGTGTTGTCTGCTGGTGCCGACCTTATGATTAAAATATGGTCTGCAGAAAATGGACAGTGTCCAGTTACATTTCGTGGTCACACTGCTGCTGTTCAAGACACATGCATTATTGATCGAGGCCGAAACGTAATATCAGTATCAAAAGGTACCTTTTTGATTGATGGCTTCTTTCACTTTTAAATTATTGACTGAAAACAATTATTTCTGTTTATATAATTTTAATATATAATACTACTGCTCGTTTCTCATTTTTAAAATACTGACTGGAAACATATTTATTATATCACAAGATGGAACAGCACGTCTCTGGGATTGCGGGGAATCGAAATGCTTAACAACTATAATCAGTTGCGGTGCTTCTATAAATTCCTGCTGTCTGGCTGCCCCTTCAACTGTAGACATGGGACCACCTGCTTCAGATATGAGTAAATATTAATAATGATTATCCGTATTTGTATTTGTGGAAACGTTTATTCTTACTGTCTCATAATGTCCCTTTAGCGGAACGTGAGATTGGCACAGTTGGCAAACTGCTATTACTTGCCAGGGAAGATGGAAAAGTTCAAGGAGTTAGCGTTGGTAGCAGAAGAGAAATTTTTACCGCCCCTTTGCCATCGCCAGGTAATAAAGTGATAGCTACAGGATTGAACAGCTTCGTTGTAGGATGCCAAGGTGGAGAGATCTGTACTTTCGATCTACGGAAAATTGTTCCCCCCAAGCAAATCTATTCAGCAACAAAGACCCCGATTTTGGATTTAATGTGTCATCCTCGATCTCCTGCGTCTAAGCCTAGTACTGATGAATGTAACCGTTTATTCTGGGCAGCTAAGAGTGACGGAACTGTATCACTCATAAACCCAAACCAGAATAATGAAAGTGCGAAAATGTTTATACAGTTGACAGGTTCAGATTCGGACCCTATTTATCAAATGAAACACGACGGAAATTATATTTATACCGCGTGTAGGGACGGAAACATTCGAAAATACTCCATCAACCACGTTACCAAATTATATGAGCAGTGAAATAATCCGTTAAAATGAACAGTATCTTCGAAAGGGCCTACTGAAGGGAAAGTTGTAAAAATAATCTTGCTTGACTGTATTTTCTAATAAAATACATAAATCATTCATTAACTTCAATATGAAATGAATTGATTGGGATTAGGGGGTAGAATTGTATTAGAAAACTTGCATTACATCTGTTCTTTTCTGTTTACTCAAACGTCTCGGGTCTTCTATTCTAGTGGTGTACATATGTTATGAAAATTGTGATAAGGCTTTTATTACTTTGAGCGAATAGTGTAAAAAGTATTGCGATTTATTTATAAATATAACAATTTCTTAATCTGATTATTATTAAGTTTACATACATCAGAAACCCATTTGTGTGTTTTCCATGAGTAGTTAACATCTTACTAGCGTAGCTTTATAAAATTTCTGTAAGAATCTTACAGTATATAATAAATAATTCTGGTTGTATGTAGAATATGGTACGACGACAATTTAGTGATAAATTTTAAAGTACATAGTAATAAAATTTTGTATGTACGTTGTTTTGCTATATGCGTATGAGCTTCGTTACACTTGTACGGGAACTTAATTTAACTTTCGTAAGTTCAACTTAAATGAATAGATTTAAACTTCATTCTATGTATACCAGTTAGTATCTACAAGTATAAGTATCTGTAAATTAATGAGAAACTTAACCGGATCATAAATATTATGGAAAAACTGGCGGCTTTAAAAAATCCGAATGTCTGCTAAAACATAACAGTAGTATTAGATGATGATAAACCCTTAGGTCCTATATAGTATATAGAGTAAAGTAAAGTAATGGTACCTGCTTATCAACAATGAATAAACACACGTACCTACTAAAACTAACATACCGTATGTCAGTATGGGAATAATATTAATTTTCTTACCAAAATTGTTTTTCTTTCAAAAGTTACTGTCCATTTTCAAAAGTAGGTATCATTAAACTATTGACTGCTGGAACCAAATTTGACGACTGATTTGATTAATTTTAAGGAATAAATTAATAACTTGCTAGTTTCGCTAACTTGTTACTAGTTGTTACTTAGTATTACATGGTATTATGCTTAAATAATTGCATGGGCTATTAACAGAGAGAGGGTTACTAAAGCTGTGTCATGCTTACACTTTACACACTATGAAATTGGTTATTTTTACCTGGCATATGTTTGATTTGCATTCTTTTTTTTGTAAAGTTGTAACTAAAAATTCTCGTGTGAGTGTAAACTCTATTTACGTTGAATTATTCAGTTGTTTTCAGGCCTCGTACATGTTTGTTTGTTGAGATTATACTTAATTAACAATAAATACAAAATAATTTAAATGACACTTCATAATACGTTAATTGATGCATCCTTACTTTAAAAGCTTATTATTACCATATTGTTAAATAATTTAGTATAATATGTGCAATGATAAAACGCGAATCAACTTAAAAATTGAAATTAATTTAGTTATTTGTTCGTTTACATGGACGGAAAATACATTTCTGTGGAGAAAATAGATTGAATTGGGAATTTGGGAATGAATTGTGTATATTTGGGTTTTGCAGTGCACCTGTGTGAAAATATGTGCAATGTAACTGTGTAACCACTTTCGCATAAGTATTATCAAGCGGTAGGTTTAGGTCGTTGGTACAAATATATATACTGTAATCTGGCCACAACAAATAATCTTCGTCAGAAAAGCTTTAAAAATGGTTAGTGATTAGATTTAGATGTATATTAGGAGTCTACCTGCCTTTCCCTAATTTAGCCATTTCCCCAACGCTTCCCATCCAATTAAGTATCATAATCATGCAGCAGTGACCTAAAAGTCATGAAGACAGTGACAGGACTGATTGACGAAGTGAAATTTAATAAAGTTAAGTTGAGCAGCATAAATGATTATCTAATGACATGAAGTGGAACAGTTAGGTTCTTTCCAACTCTTGATATTAGCTCTTCACCCAGTGCGCTGTTAGTCTCTTTCCACGAGTACTTGTCGATAATGAATACCTGTGGGAAGAAAAATTGAAAACTGTGAGAACCCTGGTTTTCATACAAATTCTTCACTATATACGCATCTAAGTTCTGAATAACATAAAGTAATTCGTACAGACATCTTTAGTTTCTGATATTGAAATCTAAACCCAGAATGGTACAATCACAAAATACCTCTTCCAAAGGCTGACGAACGGACACAAGTACATTCAAGCACATGCCATCATGCATCCCTACGGGTTTTCCATTGTACTCCACAGAGAGGATCCCATTTGGTCTATGTTGTGGTAGTTCCGCACCAAATATTTCCTATACAAGCAAAAGATTTTGGCATATTATTAGCTTACATAGGCTTCACAGGCGAGGATCCAATATGAACATGATGCACATGCAAACAAAATCTACAACAAATGAAACCTAGCCTAAACTATATTTCCGAACATTATCAACGAATTCCACTCAATCTAATTTATAGTTGACATGCCCGTTACATAATTCCGAAAGTTTTCAACGAATGCGGCTAAACCCTTACATTTTATTCCAGAGCCTCTTCGCTAGAAAATTGTTAATTGAATTACGTAAAGATATGCTCTTTGAATTGGAAGGGTGCATTTACTTACGTTCATGTATTTTTTAAGTGTAGAGTGGAGACTTTTCTGTGGATGAATTTCGCACAAAGGAAGATGAATATGATCTTTTTCGCCGACCAGTACACAGACTCGATTGCTAAATTAATGCACTTCCACATTTTTAGTCAAGCATGGTTAAATCAATGAAGAATGGGTGTAAGAAGGTAAACTTACTTTGACTTCCGTCTTACTGCAATAACAAGACGTAGGTACAGCTTCTTATGTCCTACTAAGGCGGGCATTACTTTCGCGTGCCATGGCTCATCTCTGTTTGTATAGTATTCTGTGCCTAATATAATATAGAAAACAAAATCCAGTTTTAGTGACCAATATAAAAATAATGTTTTTCTTGCTGAAAGAAAAGGACTACTTCACATTTTGATAAATTAGAATGTGAAAGAATGAAAGAAAAGCATAATTCATAAAAGTATCATTGCAGAGGCTTCATTTCATAGTTTACGAAAAACATGTTTAGTTTGCTGTTGTTTTAATGTATAGCTGATGATGGTTTATACCTTTTTCTATCAGAGGCAAAATGTCTTTAGCCCTCAGATGAAGTTCAGAGACATTTCGAACCCATTTGGCTTGCAAAGATTCTCCATCGGCATCTGCATTTGTCTTTAGTCTTCCACCTGAACCAGTGCCCCATAAACATTCATTCACTCATTTATGCTATCAATATATTGATGTTTTACTTTTGGTAGTTATATAGACGTACCGATAACATTGCCAGTCATAACAAAACGAAACCAGACTCCAGCAGCAGCTTCTACGGTAATCAATGTAGTTGGTTCCATATCAAGTCCAGTTTCTTCCAGAACTTCTCTTTTAACAGCTTCCTAAAAAGTGTATGAGTTTTATCTGCTCCGTATTCGGTAGACATTTAATTACCTACCTAGTTACAAGATAAAGTGTATTACATAAATCGTTTCTCCGGGTTCCATTCGTCCTGCTGGAAGGTACCATTGACCAGCACAAGAAGGCTTAGCCTCTTGCATCATTAAAACTTCATGATCTTCGTTTAGCAGTACAGCTGCTACTATGTAAGTCACTGTCTTCTTTGTCAGAGGAATAAACTCTAACGGTCCTGTGGGTGTTACTCCTTTGGATGCTAAATAATAATAAAAATAATCATGAACAAAGATCTATTCAGATACAGGGAGATGTATAAAATAAAAATACTAGTGTTACCTAAAGCTTCGTTTTGATCCGCCAGTGAGAAATCACAATAAACTTGATCGTCTTGAAGACCTCCCCCGGATAGGAGAATTTTTAGCTGCGGCTCGATATTATTTTCCATCTTGGTCGATTTTCAGTAAAAACGACCAATTTAATTTAGACAACCAGATGAATTTACCGAAACAAGATTTGTCCAACAACAGCAACGATCCTGTGTACAAGAATTCGTACAAAATAAAACGTTATATCGACATTTGCAACTATGCAAACACAAATTGGTCAAAAATTATATACGGTTGCATTTTAAAAATCCTATACGTGACAAGCTTTGTAATAATTTGAATGAAAAACGAGGGTTTTTATCCCAACTTTTTCTGCTGTCTACTGTTTTTGGAGACAAGTACGTTTATCTAAATAATCCCACCCCGTGCAATTACGGGACAAGCTTTGTAATAATTTGAATGAAAAACGAGGGTTTTTATCCCAACTTTTTCTGCTGTCTACTGTTTTTGGAGACAAGTACGTTTATCTAAATAATCCCACCCCGTGCAATAATACTACTTAGATGTTAAAAAACCATAAAATAAGTGCAAGTGTCAAACACAACTACTCAAATATTCCACTGAATTCTATAGAATTTGGCAATGAATTTTGTCCTCTGTCTGCAAAAGAATTGCAGACTACTTACTTAACACTGGGCTAAATCTCAATTGTAGCTTTTGAAATTTTAAATCTCAATTGTACCTTTTGAAATTTTAACAAGGGTGCCGACACCGACACCATAAGGATACCGCAGCAGTGGTATGACAGTTCTGAATACTTTTACTTCGTTGTATGGTTTCCAAATTAAGTACACAAAAACTACAACTAAATAAAACCACCTGAAGCTAACAATGAGTAAAAAAGACAAACATGGCAAATAATAGAAGTGTTCTTCACACACTGTCTTTCTCTGTTATTTTCTTGAGAATCCAATTCATTTGTAAAGAGGTTCAGCTGCCTGCTGACCTGTGGCTTTATATAATACATGTTTGTAAGTAAACAGCCGAATCTGTGTTGTTGTTTTCTAGTTTTGTACTCAGCTATATGCTAGTATCGTCTTCTTACTATTCTGTCTTAAGCAGAAATAGTACCTCCTTGTACACACAATCTGTCTATCTTTATATAGTATAAGTGGCAGAGTAGGTAAATGCAGCAGACAAAACTAAGACATAGCTTAAAAAAGGGTGATACAGAGAGATAAGTTTTATAATGCAAGTAAACGTGCATAGTTAGCTGTCAAGTTAAAAAGTTCAAAGTGGGCCACAGCACAACTCAAATACTTGTTCCTTAATAGCAATTGCACAAGGAAATCCATACGTATATTTACCTGAAGCTGATTTAGTTGTACACAGATCTTATGTGATTTCAATCTAAACAACTGCAGCTCACGTCAATTCAGAACAAACTAACCAACCTACCTTAAGTTAATAAGCTGGGCGTGTAAAAAAAATTGCTTCACATAACATTAACCAAAGACGTAGTAAATTGTAATTATAATAACATTCAATTAAGCTAGAAGATCATGATGCATCCTACAAAAGTTCATTACAAACTTATTAACGCCAACTTTAAATAGATACATCTTCCACAGGGAATCTCGTACGCTTACTTATTTTCCCTCCGGCTATTTACATGCAATATTTTTAGAACTACATCAATGAGATCCTTTAATGAGGTTGTAGCATTAAAATTCACTTCTAGCTACCAAATTGATGTAATTTACGTATGCTAAACACATCGTAAAATAAATAATGATATTATTACTAACAGAAAACTTCTATTTTCCTTCAGTGTTTAATTAAGTTTAGATATCTTACTTGTCAATAGGATTTTAAGTATATGCAGTTCACAGTCGTTCCTGAACACAGATGATTAAGACATGTATTGGTTTAATATCAGTTTATATGAATGTCACTACTCTTTTGTCACTTATCACTTGGAAATCCGTTTTATCTTTTGGAATATCAAGAGAAGTCACAGCTGTTTGCTACTCTCTATACACTAATAACTATCTCCTGTGCTTTACCATAATAGTATGTGGGATCAACGTTATTTCACAAGACACACACGCAAGTTGGATGTCCACAATAACGACATAACCCACTGTGACCACTGAGGCACTGTCAATCTATGGAATAGCCGTGTGTGTTAGTATCTGCAGGTGTATGAGGAAGATAAGACGTATTTACATCGCACATTTGAATCCAAGTTGCAGATTGCAGACAAAATACAGCCAATTCTGCAAGAGGCAATATGCGAATGAAGTGAGTGAGCTTTGTGACCGATTTTAGTGAATGAGATGAGAGGAGGGGATGAATGCGGAACCAAATTGACACGACGGACAGCTATTCGCCCTACGGCTTCACTTTACGTATACATATAGTACATACACACACAATATGTGGACTTGTCTCGTTGTGGTTCTGTAGAGTCAAGACACTCCAACTCTGAGATATGCTTGTGAAGAAGTGAAACAAACAGAACTTATAATCTCAGACTTGTTTAGCTGTACATTCACATAATGTAACATAGTAAACAATAGAATACTTATGTATATCAAGAGCAACAGAAAAATGTGCTCTGTCGTATATACTTATCTGCACTAACCTACACGCATTTATTGGTACACTATACAGGAAAGCATTAACTTTACCTACATTATAATAATATGAGACCATTAGCATCTGAAGCAGCTCTTAGCTAAAGTCAACTTTATTGCTTTTACCAAGTTGGTTTCTATTAAACTAATACTACCTGTTCTTTTGCTTATACCTGGTCTGGTTTACCTCTCTCTGTCTTTATACTATACAATCAGTTTTCATTCGAGCACATATACTGACAATGAAATCTCTTTTACTATTATGACCAAAAGACCCCTTTAATATTGTTTATATGATTATGTGCATTATTCTTTGAATCTTATAGGATTAGATATAAATTCCAAGCATAATGTACAATATCTGTGTAGAGTTTGTCGATAACATGTTATTTTGTTGTTGTGTGTATGTATCTCTGTAGTATATTTATCTAGTTATTATTCAGGGTGGGTTGCTGCTAAAATTCGTTTTGTGACTTCATACTTATATTGTGCCCATCGCACATTTAAATATTTGAGGACTATAACAATATATTACTCATAGCCGCAGACCACGACTTGATAATAACAGGCAGCACGTTGACTGCCGTATGCAAAGGATTCTGTAATACAATATCAAAATACAAGTCCAGTCCATTCAGCAGTCTTATAATATAAATTATACTTATGTCCGTGGTATTGCAATAACAAAACAAGTCTCACACAGATGAAGAGTCAACCAACTTCGCTATTGCCCCGGCTTCTACTACAGATGTGATACACAATGTAGCCGTGACTGTGAAGCTATTGCATTTCTTGTACTTTTGCATTGTCTACCCTTCCACTGCATTGCGTTTCAATGTGGGAGCAACTAATAATATACCTTCTGAGTAGTGAAATCTGCCGACATCAAATGCTAAAGACTTAGCACAGCTTCTTCAAAGACTTACTTATTGTCAGTCCTGGCATCTTAAACGTGTTCAGCTAACA
This sequence comes from Tomocerus maximus, assembly GCA_019776445.1. Classification (NCBI taxonomy): domain Eukaryota; kingdom Metazoa; phylum Arthropoda; class Collembola; order Entomobryomorpha; family Tomoceridae; genus Tomocerus; species Tomocerus maximus. Next base: position 8,129 of record JABASH010001778.1, on the reverse strand, counting down.
AGTTCTGTATTCAAGTCCAAGCATCAGTTTACCTTTCTGCTCGGCTAGTTTACAAGTTTCTTTCCATTCTACACTCGGCTACTAACTATTCACATTGTAATTCTCCAAACAAAAATGAATATACAAAACACATTACACACAATTGGGATTTTGATTTGAATCTTAGCCAAATTGCAAGTTTACTAACCTACTGTATCTGTATAGTAGAAAAAGCCATACACATAGCTTGGACCTTTAAATGTTAATAATGTGCTTAGGTATATAAGTAGTCTATGCATTATTTATGTTAGTTGTTCTTCTGGCATCAGTCTTAGCACAAAAAACCCGCATAGTGTTATGAAAAGCAAGGTGTATAGGACTATTTTGCATATAAACCCTTATTAGATGCATTAAGCCAATATAAAATACCTGAATGTCCTTTACATTAGACGAAGGCGATAAAATTGCCAAGCAAGAGATAGAATCCAAATCATTAATCAAATAAAAGGGTAAGAACAGTGGTATAATAATGTACAGAATATTTTCCATGGTCCGTTATACCTAATACTACTAGTAGGGTCAGCCCTTTTGTTTTAACCCCATTGATAAATGAGAAACAATGCAGAGTTGCAGATTGTATCTATTTTCGGACTTCTCAATCTCGTTTAAGAATAAAGCCTCCGTGTTATTCCGTACCTACTTATAAGTGTTATAACTTTATCAAATAATGAATACAAAAGAAACTTGTTTGCCATTGTGCTGTCTGGTCTTGTTTATTATCAGATGGAGTCATACGTGAGTCGGTGACAGGCAGCGGGAGATAAATCTATATACATGCATTTAATAAAATATGTCGACCCACAGGGTCTGTTTATATTTACATACCTATGCACACACATGCACTATTAATGCACATTTACATTAGAGGATACTATATGCTAATGCACACACTCCCTAAAATCGACATGTTTTATGCATTGTTATCACCCAATTTGACCCAAGACCCATTTGAAACAGACCCAGTACCCTGGTGAAGTTACTAACTAGATAGGAATTACAAAGTAGGTATTTACCTCCTGGTACCCTAAATGCTTAGTTAGCATAAGAATATTATGCACAGAGGAACACACTACTACTATTATAGAGTTGTTTTCGTACACCTGTTTCATCCCATCCCATTTCTTAACTGTTTCGCTCACAGATTGTTTATGCCTTGCATTATTATTGAGATTATATTCGCCTTCAAAGTATCCGAGAGAGATGGGGATTCTAAAGGTTTAAGTGTTTTAACTCAATTGAATCCAATCACTATAATCCCTATTGCAATGACAGTCACATATTTACATACACATGTAATTTCCATCTGACATGCATAAATAGGATATTTTATATAGTCATTTTGTAAAATGCGTGCGCGTTCATATTGTGCAAGTATGCAGGTTAATGCACTAATAATTTGCTGGTAGTCTATGCAATGTCTGTCATGATTCCTGATGACGACGAAAAATTTTTCAGCACCAATGAGCACGGAATGTGAATTTGGATGGGCTCCACTAGTAATAGTAGTTAGTGGTAAACATTAATGATGCACACGTACTCAGACATATTTTAAACACAAAGTAGTATCATAGTCATAGTCATGATCATGAATTATTTACAACTTGGGCCTATTCAAAATGAGAAAAGTATCCTACCTCAGAGCTGATGACGAGAGAACATTTGCTAAATAAGCTGTAGATAATAGACAGTGGTTAAATTGTTTCAGTCTTACCATTTCATAAAAGTGTGTCGGCTATTCTACGTGGTCGATGTCTATTTACAGGAGTTTATTGTCGATTGATTGCCATCGGCTACAGGATACGAACTTGTAAAAGAATACGACATGTTTCGTTGAAGTTCAAAGCTTGGATCTTGGATTGGAGGCTATTTTCATCTGAAAGTAACATAGCGTGAAGTTTTTTGATTTAAGATAATACGCAATGGATACTTTTATGCACTATTATGTTATTATAGAGTTCATATTATGAGCTTCATAAGACTTTAGGTTGTTGGTAAGTGCATACGTGAGTATTAATCTTACAATGATCTACAATATTTTACTTACTCAGATGAAGAATATTGCATTTACTTCTTCGCGCATGTTGGCGCAATGGCTATTAGTACAAAATGCATAGTAAGCACTGTTGAAATGCACAAAATGTAATGGGGCATGTACTACTTTATTATTTGTGAATAACAATCTTGTGTTATTTTACATTTCTGTCAAGAAACCGAACAAGCTTTAATATGCTGTCATGAATTGTGCTTATTATCGGCTAACTAACAATAACTGTCTAAGAATGCAAACAGATACACAATTATTATACCTCTATAAGGTAAAATCTATGCATAATGCATCGTAAAGCTACTCAGTACAATTTGTAAGTAGACAACCCATTGTACTTGTTATTAATGACTCCCAATACTCATTACTCACCCAGTTTACTCATCTGCTAATGAAATGCACCTGTATCTAAGAATATTTATGCACTTCCATTGCTTATCTAAGTACGTGTTATAGGTCTGTCTGTAGTTTCTAGTTTCTACTAGTTGAAGTTTGTATTATTGCATTGTTGTGTGGATGTGAAAATCAATGTCAAAATGAGAATGGTTTTGACAATAAAAACGCGGACATTTTTCACAATAAAATCATTTTTATTTATTTGTGATCTAATTACACCTTGTACTGAAATGCATGGGAAGTCACGCACAAAAAGGAAGGCTCATCCATCTCCGTACACCCCTAGGACTAATTTTTGCATAATATATTCTACACAACAACATTACTCACCTATTTGTTATTGTAATACATAAAATAGGAAATAGTGCACAATAAAATTAGGCTTTTTATAGGCGCTTCATCAATAGCGTAGTACTCCGCTTCACAGTTTATATAGGTGCATACCACAGTACTACCTACCTAGCTACCACTACCCACACGCAATCATGTGCAGTAAATATGCACATTAAGAATTCCTTCCGACCTCTTTCCTGATAATCCAACAGGATACCCAAGTGTATTCAATGTCAATTAAATCATTTTATTGCAAGTCCAATTCTAGAAACTAATGTGTTTCAATCCACATTTACATAAGTATAGGTACGATGTACTGACTACTTAGCTGACAAACCGATATTTAACCAAGTAGAAAAAATTACAGTTACTTATGCACTATATATGTACTAAGCAACTGAAAATGATAAACACAAGAGACACACTATCATCCATCCTTCCTTCTTAAGTTAAAGTTGTTTGTATGATTTGCCTATGCGATCCTTGTTCAACTGTGAAATAAAATAGACTATAGTTATATAAGAATGATACATCATGGTGATTGCCAAGTGTATACACGAAACTGTATCAGTTTTCCCTTCAATCAATCATTATGCTTGGAAATCAAAATCTTTTCACCTGTTCTGAAGTCTCATATTAAAATAAGTATACCATGTTCTTGTGGTGCAAGCACTATAGCGTAACAGCAGGAATAAAACCACTATTGCATTATGCCAAAGAAAATGCTCAAGAACTGAAACTGATTCATCATTATTATACATTTTAATCCTTACTTTATTAAAACAATGATTGTGCATTTTGAGTCGTGTGAAGATAAATATGGTGACCAAATATAGATTAATAAGTATTAAATTTAGATGCGGAGGATATGTAGAAGTGAACACAGTTCTATGTATGTTTAGATTAAATTATATTGCTTTTTTATAGATATTAATTCAGCCATTAGCACATGGAACACTTTTTGCGAGCAAGATTGAGCACAAGACAAATAGACACCTTAAAGCACCTCTAAATTCTAATGATGGGTCATAAATATTTACGACGGGAGATACCAAAGCTTAGTGCTAGATTGAACACTTAAACTGATAGTCGATCATCCAACGAATTTACACTAGCCAATATATAGCCACGATGTATCTCATTTGATTTATTACTACAATTACAAAGTATTGTTCTGTTCAGAGTAGTAATAACATATTATGACTGCATATGATACGTTCTTTATCAAGACTGACAAATGTACCAAATTGAACAGGGTGAATGTAGTGGTAGTATAAGTAACGCATTACGCATCCCAATAAAATGATGTCGGTAATCTTCGCTTTGTTTACTGTTTGAAAAGTTTGACTCGCCATCATTACTCGTTTCATCTTTGCCTTTCATTTAGTGTTTAATTTGGCCATCGGGGTGGACTGCTTTGAGTTAGACAACCACTAACCTTATCTTCACAATGATACATTTTAGAGAAACTTGTGGTTTTCTTTTGTTTGTGACTTCAAGTGCGTTATTAGTTAATAACGGGGCGTTTGCACGGCAAAGTAATAATGAGGAAGTAAAGCCGCATTCACGTGCACATGAAACAGAGAAATCAGTCGCAAACTCAAGTGCACAGTCTGTAGATTTAGGAGATAAGTCTTCAAAATGTATTTACATACGTTTATTCACATATAATTACATACATTCGCATTTGTTACAATTATTAGACATGAAACTCATCTTGAGATGATTGAGACTACACTAAGGAATTGACAAGTTCTTTTCTACATAATTGTATTGCACATGTATACAGGAAACTTTTTATGTTCTAGTATTACCGTTTCTCGTTGTTGTCAATAACAGTTCCTGCATCGCTCAAGAAAAAAATCGAAGGGGAACCTGCTACACTCCGTAAAGCATACATAAATTATTTTATTTCATTTTCATTTAGCCTTTACTCTCTGTATTTCTTCAATTCATCCCAATCCACCTCAAAATGAATGTGTAACTATTGCAGGAAACGATGTAAAGATATTGGAGGAAAAGCCAGCGGTACTTGTGCATCTGGATTTGGAGTTTGTTGCATAGGTTCTTTTAGCATAGAAGTTTAATGTTCACGCGTAATTTATTTAGCATACGAGCATACCTAATTAATATCTATTGAGATCTGTGTTATGGAAAAAAATTAAATTTTAGTATCTGCATCATGCAATTCTGTTGCAACCCAAAATGGTACAATGTTCTACAACCCAGGATCTAAATCAGGATTTATTCCATCAGGATCTCAAACATGTTCATTTAAAATTGCTAAAGTAAGAAATGTGATCACAGTTAGGATTTAATCAATCTTTAATCGCAGTAAATACATTTTCATGCAACCGCTTGCCTTACAGCCTACAGATCAAATCTGCCAGTTTCGTTTGGACTTCGTCAAAATGGATTTGGCACATGCAGATATTGATGGACACTGTCTCGTTGACACGTTACAAATTTTTGGAGTAGACAGCACATTTCCGCCAAATCTTTGTGGACCTCTTACTGGACAACATAGTAAAAAGGATTTACTGATAGAACTTTGCAGTTTTTAGCAATTTCGATATTTAATCATGCCATTTATTTGAATATAAAAGTGTACCTCGAGTTCGGAAGCAATGACCTGGCCACCATGGTCATTAATACTGATGGATCAACTAGTAAAATATCTAGATCTTGGGAAATTCAAATAAGCTATATCGAATGTAATGCAATTATCAAACGTAAGAACAGCAAATCCATTTTTGATGCAATTCTAATTCTACAAATATGTACAATACGGCATAAACCCGCAATTACTATAGTGTGTTATCATAATAATCCTTGAGAATGTCGCTAATAACCTTTTTCCCTTTGGAGAAAACTTGCAGCCCCTTCCGGCTGTTTGCAGTATTTTACCGAACATTCCGGACAAGTAAGAATTTTAGGATTCCCTATGAAACCACATTTAGCTGGTCTTCAATATACAATTTGCGTTAGGAGCGAAGAAAAATCTGGATCTATTTTTGTAAGATTTTGTTTAACAGAATTAATTGATGCTTTATTTGTTGAATATGTTTACATACATTTTTCTGAAATACTTTTGTGAAGTGGTTTCCGTGTCTAAATGAACCCATCAGCGACAGTTTCCTTATGGTTGGATCTGCTCAATCTCCAACAAATCCGATAAGAATAGTAAGTAGCTGAATTTTAACATTTGTATATCATGGGCATTAAACGTGCAAATTATTTTGTGCACTTATCGAAAAGGGCCCCTGTGTTGGAGATTACATAACAATTATGAGTGATGAAGATTCAACACCCACTCCAAAAAGTAATGACAGGTACTGTGGAAATTCATTGACTGAGAGTGCTCCATTCACAGTTTTATGTAAGAAACTTCAATATTCAATTTTCTTGAGCAAACTGTGCATGTAATACAAGATCTTTTTGCTGATAGTCTGCTAATTAATGTTAATTCGTAAACTAAATCAGGTCATAGAATTGAACTGCCCACTATTATATTCAATTATTGCTAATTATCATGAACAACAAATAATATAGCCATTAGTCATACTTGGTTATACTAAAAAATATCAGAATTCAGGTCTTAATCTTAAGGTGGTTCCTGTTTTCTTGTTTAAAGGTTTTTGTTATAGAATTTGTAAGCTAACTAAGTACTGAAATATTTCTCTTTTTAGTTAACTCTCTAAGAAGAATCATCCTTTATGAACATGTCATTGTATGTACACTAATACTAATATTCTTTTTTGTGTACCTTACAGCCAGGGCTCGGCCTTACATTATACGGGTAAATACCGACTTGAGTGAAGGTAAGGGATTGACCGATGTAGCCAACACAGGATTTTGCTTGACCTGGTTACAAAATCCAGCCGTATTGTGAAAAACTATCTGAAGTATCTATAAATAATGAGAATCAATCCAACAATACGACCGACATTTCACAGTACAATAATATAAGACGACTGCAACAAATAAACCAATGCAAATTGTAAAAGTAATTCATAATAAATAAGTTATTCACCGTACCCACATAGAATGACATGCCGTACTTTTATTTAAAGAGAGTTCCTAGCATCTTTAATAAATCTAACAAAAATTAATGACAATTAACTTATACTTGTATACTCTTACACATTAAGGCTCGTTTTAAGTCTAGGTAATTAATATTTGTGAGGTCTGGCAGGTTTTTCTGGATTAAACAGCTTAGGATCCTTAAGAAACTCTACTTCTTTGAGGTAATTACTCATGAAACCTATGCATATAGAAAAGATCTTAATTAGCACTTGAAAATAATATGGCAAATTGTTTTTTTTCGGATAACAATGCTTAATGCTTAACTATAAGACTTAAAATTGCTTCGAGTACTTACCCAATGATGTTGCAAAACGGATTTCCATTTCAACTCTCGTTTGCATTGTCGAACAAAGACCCGTTATATGACGTCCATAAACCATTCCAGTATAAGGGGACACAAACTGGTATAATAATTTGACGTTTTTGTAGTTAGGTATTATTTCAAAATCACACAGGATGCACTTCTTTTTTGGTTTCTGGTATGGACTTGCAATTTCTATAGGCTATTTTACGGGTTAAGACAAAGGCACATTAATAATTAAAAACTTCTTCATATACTGTACACTTCAGTCATCAGTTGACACTACGAAACAAAAAAGATTATTTCTAAATCTAACAAAAATGTAAATATAATAATTAAGACTTACGAGATCATCACTTCGCTCTCTTTCTTTCAAGACTTTTTCCAATATTTTTTCTTCATTGTCGAAAACTGATTTAGGATGAATATCTGTAGTGGTTTTAATTGCTCGGTATGGTACTGTATTTATTTTGGTACATTGAAGTCCAATGCGTGTTAACGCACCTCTAGACAATAACGCGGCCATCAATAAATCTTTAAATTTAAACTGCCGGTGGGATACTTACGTTGAGTACCTCAGAAGTATGGAGTCAAAAATCTTTGAAATTTTGAAGATATTGTTGAGCTTTATGAGCAATTTCAAAAACGAATTTTTGCTCTAACACCTACATACAAATACAATACAATCTTCAAACCCAATTCGCCTAAGTTTAAATTTTGGCAGAATGACCAAGGCTATCATTGTTGCTACATGAGATTATGCGATGTAAGTAGTTGGTGGGTAAGTCGTTCCATATACCGACGCTTCCATATACCGACCGATACACTCTCATTTCGGATACGTTGCTTTAGTCTTTAGACCAAGTGATTTATTTTCTAGGAGAAAGAGCAGAAAGAGTACCTTTCCCTTTGGGTAGCAATATTTTTGTC
>JABASH010001777.1:0-23820 GCA_019776445.1 Tomocerus maximus | reverse complement strand
TATATAAACCACCGCACACACTATACTGTTCTTTAACACACTTCTATTGCATTACCTGACAGTAGCATTTGATTGGGTTGAATGAGAATCAGTAGCCAATCCACGTGTTTCATTAAATTAATTAGGTGAAATTAGTCAACTGGGGAAACTACTTATTCGAATTGCGAATAATATTTTAAAGAACGAGAGTTTCCTCTAATATTTAAGCCAAGAGTAATATTTTTGCTATACCTCATTTATCGTAATTTTGCTTATATAGTATGTAGATAGCTCACTCTTGAAAATCATTTAACGTTATTTTTCAAATAAACTGTGAAAGAGTTGACTCAATGTTGGTTGCATATGCATTTCTATATGTAGTTGCTTATATCTGTAATTGTGTTAATCATTTACATATGCAGTATAAATGACGTGTGCAACTGCCTATTCGAATTGTGAAGAATTTTGAAGAATTAAAGTTTCCTCTATGGTAAAATTTTTGCCATACCTTATTTATCATATTGTGATTAACAAACAGATTCCGCAACCTCCGCTTCTGAGATGGCTTAACTTTATAATTCAAATGAACTGTGTAAGAATTGACTCAATGTTGGTTGAATATGCATTTCTACATGTAGTTGTTTATAATTGTGTCAATCCGGCCATCTCTTTTTTCTTTTTTTAACTTTATAACTCAAATGATCTCTGTGAGAATTGACTCCATGTTGGTTGAGCATGCATTTCTACATATAGTTACCTATAAATTGTGTTAATCCTTTACATCTGCAGTATAATTGACACGTGTGTGCATGCGTATTTGTTTATTTTTCTGCTATACCCATTACTTACATTCATGCACTACACAGTTGGTATTAGATTGCATGGAGAATGTTAATTATGCAAAGGAGCTTCATATAACCCACAACACGACAAAAGGCATATCTTCAAAAGAATTTCGAATTCATTAGCTGAATGCCAAGAGAGTGTACGCAATATACAAAAGTAAAAATACTCAAGATGTCTGTGGTTTCTGAGTTGACTGACACAAACGCAACTGCTGGACATGACAGGACCATCTTGGCATTTAATTTTGTCAATTCTTTTAAAGCAGTCAACCAAGAAGAATTCTAAGAGGAGCCGACTATTTGTATCTGTAGGTACCTTTTGATATCCACCTGCGCAACTGGACTTGTACAAGTTATCGTTAGCCACAGTAAACTTATTTACATTTTCTTTGAGATCTAGAATGAACAAAATATCATTCAAGTGCCACTACTATAGACATAAAAAGCTCTTTGTGAAATGCAATTTCGTTTTTATTGACTACCTTTATGGTATTCAATTTCTATACAAAAGGATTTTATTCGAATGTAAATTACCTACATTGTTGCAGCCAGTGAAATATTCTGAACGTAATTATTATACATGTACCAGTAAATTAAACATTCTACTTGTAGTGTAGCGCAAAGAAGAAGGAACTCTTACAACTTCCACTTTGTCTTGTACTTTATGGTTTTTATTCCTGTTCTGTTTGCTTGTGTACACACACCAAGATAGCAAAATAGGAAATGGAAACTCCTCTATCAATGTGGGAGGCGAAATTCCTTCTGTATAGACATTCACTATTTGAATCTACTAATGACCATCACAGTACTGAACATTATTAAGCTGTATTCTATCCAAAAGTAAAAGTCAATCACACTGAAATAACTTCATAAATCTGTTTCGAGTTGTACTTATGTAAATATAAAAAATGCCACGAACTCTTTCGCTGTATTATTAGGCACATTAGTCATGTATTGATTGTATCGGAAGCCTTTTTGCAACAATCGATATGAAGAAAGTCTAATCAAACTCATGAAAATCGTTGTCTATATACGTGTCTATTCCAAAATTATCTTCTAATCAAACTACTGATATATTAGCATGAATGATATAAGAATTTTGATTCATAATAGTAATCCAATAGCCAATGTTCACCTGATAGTTGTGAATCAATTTAATAAGCATAATAAATTGACTAAAATTCGTAGTTCGTTTCCCAATATTTTTGTGCTTTCCATATAAACGCATGAATTTTAAAATCCCGACATTTATATTGCTGCATTTTCTGCTACTTCGTAGTATGGATATAATATTGCACCTCTATGCCAAGACCTACCTGTTCACACTAAATTGTTATGTGAAACCTGCAAAAACAATCGTGATGAAAAGGTCCGTCGTCTGGTTTCTGTTCAGTTTCACTTTTTGTTGATGCATCCAGAGTTACTCTTGTCATCTTAACATGTCTAACTCTCAAAAGCATCCATATGGAGAGAAAAAAGATAACTAAGTTGTTAGTTGAGACTACTTCACTTCACTTGCCAGGCTGTGCTGTATAAAAAAGTTTGAGCATAGTTTACTAATGTGCTTTTCTGTGCTGGTCTTTAAGTCAATAGCAACTGAAGGTACATGATAATTCAAATAGTTTGAGAGAAGTTGTCTAACTCTTACTTTATTACTTAGGCATAGGATGATGGGGTAGCATGCTATTACTATTCATTTATTTTCATTAGTCCATCATGACGAAGGTATTTTCAGCATTTTTTGTATCACCATACCAGTCACTTTAAGTTGAAGACCATAAGACAACTTTTGAGTTCTTTTTGCACTAAACAACCAAATGAGCCCACCAGTTGGTTGATGGTTCATAGTTTAAGTTTGTAGTACTATCGCAAATGTAGTCGGATTGTAATTCCTCTTTGAAATACATAGTATTATAAAATGCTCTTTATTGTACATTTGTAGGATTGTAGGTTGTTTGGGCTTAAGTATTCACTTTCCTAGACAATTTCAAGAACATTCAGCCTTGTCTGCACGGGCTGTTCAATTTCTGTTTTGTTGTGTTCCTTCACAAAGGAAGCCAAGACCTTAAGATTGTCATTCTTCCAAATCTTGTCTCTTTATAAGTACATGTGCACTATATTTAGGTACCTACATTACTTATGTGCTCTGCAACTCACTTATTAAGTCGTGTCGGGACACACCTACAATATACATACATCTTCATTCAATTCTTGAATAATTGGTAGATATATAATTTTATTGCAGCTTTTAGAGAGCAATGTCAATTGTGTAGCATAAAATATATAGTAGATTATACTCTACCTACAAAATGTAGAGTTTGGTATTGTATCATTGAATGGAGTATACAAGATTACATCATTATGTAAGTGATTCCTTATCTCTTTGGAATTTACATATCTACCTCGGTGCACCTATTTCCATTTGATATACATTCTTGTTGTTGACAGCCAAGATTCTATTTCAATCACCTAAATATCTCTTTAGAATGAAAGAAGTGACTTGAAGTATTTTGAGCAAAGTAGGTAAGGTACACTCCCAAAATAGATAGTCTGAAGAATTCCGAGCAAAAGTTTCTCAGAATCTTCTTGTGTATTGTTGGGATAAGCGCACTACTATAAGGACCTTACCTGTATATATAAAATACTAGTTTGTGGATTTACACTATATAAGCTACACCCATTTTATTCATCCAGAGACTGTGACAGCTGGGCTTTGCTAACGATGAGAAGAGCTCAATCGTCTTTCATAGAGATAAAGAAAGGTCTTCTACTAATGATGTTCTTATGTAATATTATTATTACGGCGTATTCACGACTGCTACTCCTACAGTAGACTTGACGTCTAGATACCTGCATTCGAAAAGGTAAGCACCGTTTGTGTCACAACGACACGGGGATTCAAAATAAATTGACTAACCTACGAAAGGACATTTCGTAGAAGAGACCTACCTAAATCATCACGGAGGAAACCTATATCAAACACAAAGGGAATTTTGTAGAGTTACCTAAGAAAAGTGACAATTGACAGGATGTTGATGTTTTGAAAAACAACCATTTGTTATCCATTGATGGGCCTACCAACTTTATTCTCCAGTTCTAGATCCAAGTCAAGCTAAACCGAGATAGTGATACTGATTCCAATTATTAATGGTTCCTGCTATGCATATACAACTTATAAATTAGATGCTATCGATATACAGAAAAAACTTTAGATTTACTTTAGATAGTAACAGAGTCATCTTTGTACCTGGAATGAACGGAAAATGTATATTTTAATTTGAAGAAATCCGTGACGCTTTTACTGCTAGCTCTAAACTGGCTCATTTACAGGTACTATACCTTATTAGACTGTTAATACTGTAAGCATCTGTAAGTAAAACTTTGTAAAATACACAAATATGATTTTACAGCTAGGAACTAGTATAGAACTAAATCCTCTAGCTTTATTATGCGTGTACCTTGTATATGCATAGGGAGTGTGTAGCTGTTTTTTAGAGGGATAACGTAGAACTACTACCATTCATTAAACCTTTCGGCATTTCGTATGATTCCAACAGATTCTGATGTGTAGAAACGTCAGTGAAATGGAAAAGCAAAAGTTGGACAGTCTCATAATTTCTTTCAAAGACCGGTAGACTAGAAGCTGATTCATATATGAACTGATATACTGTTTACGTGTAGTAGACCGAACAATACTGTGTCTATCCTATCCCATTTTGTAGTACTTCGTATAAGACATCTTTTGTGCACAAGCAATCAAGTTGAAATGGAACAAAGTTCCATCCTTTCCTACTAGAATACAACAGAACAGCGAGACTAAACGAATGAGTGAGTTCTGATACTGTAACTTCGAATGAATGAACAACAAAATGAGATAGCGTGGTATTTGCCATAGGACAGATAGCCAAAGCCAGGTAATACTACGAATTCCAAGAATAATTACTACATAAAATGCTTCCTAGCTTACCTACTTAGCCGTTGTTACGTTTGTTTGTAAAGAAATCTACCTGCGCTTTACCATAGTGCAGCTATTTTCTAGTAGCCCATAGCCAAAGAACATTCTTTACCTTCACAATATCTTTGTGACCATTTTCATTTGTCGTTTGTCATGTCAAATGCACCCCTGTTCTCACAATATTTCATACCATGGCTATTATCGTCATTTACCTCTTTAAAAGGTATAAATTCTGTATTTGTAAACTTTTAGTGATGTAGAATCAAAAAAATGTTGAACCAGTAGCTGATCATTAAAAACTTTTGAGTATATCTCTTCAAAGGAAAAAGTTTTTAGACACATTTTCCTTAAAATACTCCAATATTTTAGCGCACATAAAAAATTTGCATTGAAGAATAGGGTCGTGTAGCAAATGGAAGTGACAGTGATTGTAGATTGTCCATAAGACTGGTACTCTTAATAATTTATCATATCAATGAGGGTTGAGAAGTCACTGCTGTTGAGTGGATGTTGCTTTTAGAAAGGGTCAGGGGATTGGTAAATTGAATTAGGACATTTGTCCAGGCTATGTTATTACCCGTAACTCCCTAGTATAGGTACACAATGGAAGATAAAAGCAACTGTCTAGGCTTTAAAAACCGAATCTTATCTTTCCTAGTAGGAAAAGGTTCCCACCTTGACTTTTGTACGGACATAAGTATATCTGTGTAGTGTGTAGCTATCTGAATTTTTACCTGAATATATAAGAACCAAAGGAACACCAAAGGTTTTTGGTAGTTTGAAAGCAAAATCTCATTTCTATTTTCTTTCCACCTTGTTGAGCATTACTTTAGAAAAGAGTCTGACTGAAAGCACGGACATCAAATCAAAGCACGATCTGAACACAACGTGCGTTGGTTTGCAGTTTAGACAGAATCTTATTCTCCTTGCTAACGTTGGCTTTTGGTTCTTTGACTTTTCTGTTTTGTTGCATCATATCACCTTAAATCATTCTTCTGTTGCAGTGCAATGCAACTTCTATGCTCACTTTAAGTATTCCTTAACCTTAGCTCTTGCATCCATTTATAATCTTCTGCATCGTTCTTTAACTTCCTTTTAGACACGAAAACGTCATCTGACTGTCATAAGAATTTATACCAAAGGATTTCATTGCCACATTACTTATGCACACGGCATTAATTCTGATTTTGTATTTGTACCAACTTACTATTGCAAATTGCAAGGCAGATATGCGTTCTGTGGTGCGTTTTGGCGAATGTGAGTCAGTTTGTTCAAAAGAATTTGCAATCTTTCTAACAATCACAATAATAACATGCACTACTGAAACTGCTTTATGTAAGACATTGTACAATAATTTCTTTACCTACTTGGATTATACAATAACCTTATAGTATGCTCTGTAATTTTGTAATTGACATAACTATGTAGTACTAATCTTTGGCTACAGGTTAAATTAGGTACTTATAGGCCTTGTGTTCTCAAACTACCTATAATGTTTTGCCAACTTTTAAAGTGCGTATGTTTACAATTCTAATAGAAGATCTGTTGTGTCCTATTCAGTTGTATTTGTACAAAAGGGAAATAAAACAAGTAAAATTATAGATTCAGAGAAGTTTTTTGCAAAACAAAAAGACAAAACTAACCATGCATTCCAGCCAATGTTCTTTAAAAGGTTTTTAAAAGCACTTTGTTTACTCCTTGAGTATGCACGAACTCTTTAAGTGCGTCTCTGTACTGAGTCCTCTCTATCATTGTCCTACAATTTACTTGTATTAAGTTGCATTCGCTTTTGTATTAGTTGGTATTTTTTATGTAAAAGCGAATAAAAAAGAGCAGACCACATCAGATTCCTTTACTCTTTTGCTCTCCCACCCATGACGACAATCCCTGCATTAACATTACACATTATGTTGACATTTCTACAGCGAATCCAAAATCCCAGTTCAACTTAACGAATTACGATAAGATCTGAACTCGAAAAACATTAAATCTAATACTCTATATAAGAAACAAAGGAAATATTGCATTAGACATACTAAAACTAGTAACAATGTCTATAGTTTGTAGGATTGTCTAACGAAAACCTCTGGAGGGCCATTGTCAGGTAATTATTAAAAGCAGCTATTACAAAGAGGAAGCAAAGATTGCAGATACTACCTTATAAATATAATATAGCTGAGGCATTCACTTTTACATCATTTTCACGCTTCGTGATACTGAGAGTGATATTGAGCTTGGCTTGCATTTCATAACATGCGACTACCCAAATATTAAACGAGAATGTATTTAATGTTCTACTTTTTCTGTTTTAACAGCTCAGTTGGCCCAATTATTTCCTTTATTTCAAGGGTTAGATGCAAGATCTTTCTATCTCTACTAGGCTAGTAACTTTATTTATAGTTTTTGTCTCATTTGCTTTGATTTATTTACGGTGACCTTACCATTTGCCAAGCAGGTCAAGTTATACTATACAAATGTAATACGTGCAATACGCTCTCTATTTTTGACAGCATAAAGAATGAACAGGAATACATTCTGTAAATGATTACGTACAAGTGTATCTCCAATTGTTAGTAGAATGTAAGTATTTGCAGTACTCATTGTTGTAAAAAATAGCACAGTCCCCAGGAATTTGTATGCCATTTAGGTATGCATGGCTGCATTAATTTGCTCTTGACAGCTACGGTCAACTCACAACAAAAGGCGTTGGTGCTTAGTTCAGAGTAGTGACCTGACTACCTTTACCTCATATCACCTGCAATTGTGTAAAATTGTCGTTAAGTCTTAAATGTTAATCGTTAATATTTACTATTAAGTTGCGATTCTTCCTCTAAATAGTAAATAGATACTTAGAATGACAATGCCAGCGGATACCAGCTGTTAATACTCTTTTATATATTCATTTTGTATGCACAAGATATAAAAATTAATTGAAAAATGCAGTTGCGCATGTAATGCTTTATAATACAGTAATTAATATGTTTTCATTTCCCATTCGTATACAATAACAACAGACGCGAACAAAGAACGTTTAAACTATATGCTACCGGCTGATTTATTTGACTTTGGGAGTAGCAACAATGCTTGGAACTTTAATTTCTGAATGAGAGTGAAAGGGGGAGTGTCAAGGAAGCCATAAACTCATTTAGAAACCGACATAATGTATTTTTCCGTGTTGGTACGTAAAATTATCTCATTAGCATTATCTGAATACGGATTCACAAAAAGAACAAGCAAGTATTTCAAAATGGTCTTAATAATGTACAGATTTTCCTAGTATAACAAACAAAAGCTTAGTATCATAATGGTTATCGCCTCTACGCATTATAGGAAAACTGAAATATCAAATCTGCAATTTTACATGGAAAGAGAATTAAACATTGTCATTTAGAAATACATTTTGGAGTAATGCTAAACTATAAAATAGAATTATGAAATAGGAAATCGAAAACGACATGTCTTTGATGTAGATTATAGTAGTGTATGTTTAAAAAGTGTAGATACTTCTAGTGAAGAATGACTTAGAAGAAAAACTTGATTGTTTCCATAAAGTACTGTAAAATATTTGTTGCAAAAATGTATTATGAACTACGCATATTTTTGGTACACCATAGATTTTATTCAAAGTCACCTTTGAGAGATTTGCGGATGTTGAATATTGTATTGAGGAGTATCTGTAGTTAGGAAGTAAACATCTCTAATGATTCGTTCCTCTCCATCATCAAAATGTATTGCGTGTAGCCACAAACAATATAATGGTGATCGTAATAATAGACTCGGTCGTCCCATGGTTCTTGTCTGTGGTCTCGTTTGCCACTATTCTGTGATGAACAATGAGAATGTTTGAAACGCAAAGAGAAATTTGCATTTGGAGCATCCTTGACAGTTTAGATTTTTATTGTTCAGGTCATGTGGATAAAATATCAAAATTGTATGGAGAAATGAACATCGCATGGAAACTACCTACACCATAGTAGTCTCCATTTGCATTCAAACATTACGGTTTACTCTATTTTGGCAACAATTGCGGTTTTCTCATAGGCATAGTGAGAGATACACTTGTGTCTCCAATTTAACTGATTTACAGGTGAGGACAAGTTTTGATATTGGACGTTCATCGCAGTGCACGTCGTTATTTATATGGTGGTGGTGGGACTGCGGAGTGAGTTATTGTAGTTTGGTTCCTCGGTGTGTTGGAATTCTGTTTCACTTCAGTCTTTGTCATTTCGTCTCCAGCAAGTCTTTTGAGACGGAAGAGGATGCTTCAGCATTCAAGTGAAGTGTTTTTATATCACTTACTATGTATAAAGTGTTGTGAATCCCTATCTCCAGTTCCATATTGTGCTTTACTACCTTTGAATCCCATTCAGTTCAGTTCACATCAGACGTTATTGTGTCCCTGTCATATATTACATCAACTCTCCATTCTAATAATATACTATCAAACTCTGCTAACACAAAATAACTCATATAAATATAATCCCACAGAAAATTCACTACTAAATTACTACCCGGGTGTGCAAAGAATAATAATAGTAAACACAAACATTGGTTCTCCATGCAAACATTTACACAAGGAGAATAAGCAATTTATAGGGCTTATAATTATGAACTAGGAATTTGACGCAGAGCTGAATGACTGCCTTCGGCCTTAATTAACAATGATGTCAATTTTGACGAGTTTGCAATGTACCCGTTGAAATGGAGGAATTTTAAAGATACCAATTTAGATTATAGTTTAATACTATATGCATATATAATTCCTCAGGTAAGACATACTATGTGCATATAAAACCAAAATGTGTCTAAGTGTAAGTTAAAGTATGATTGACTTGGTGGACGGATTACATAGCAAATCTTTCACGGTGACATTTGATAGATATATTTAGAGAGATTGTAGTATAAATGGTATTTTTAGAACTAGCAATCTTGAAAATTCAATTCAGCCTCGATAGGTATGTTATATATTTCTATGTAGTTACAGGGAAAGTTTTGAATGCAATGTTTACCAAGCACTTGTATGTATAAGTCCCTAAATAAATACGATATAGTTTCAAATATGAAGTATTAAAGGGACTGAAGTTGAGTTGAATAAATTGGTACTGTGAGCTCTTATTTTATGCAATAAAGTTTATAGTAGTCAACTTGAGTGAAGACAGAAATAAATGATGGAAGTGATGCAAAATGATGTAGCATAGCTGGAGTACAAGTACAGTGGTAGTAATATGTAGTAACATTGATTGTACAGGGAGAGAGTCGGGAGATTGCACTGCATCAACCGCATGTCATATTACATCTCGACTAACGCAGGGAGACAAAGCCTAGCTCAGTCTGAGGTAGTCAGTCAATCTGTAAAGTTTCAACCGAACAACAACAACTCTGTTCTCATAAGTAAGAAACAATGTCAAAAGTCATAGTGAACGTCAACAGCAAGTTTTTAGCTCACTCTACAATGATTCTTGTTATAGTATGCTATTTTAGCGGCTGTAACATTCACCTTTGTAAATGCAACTTGGAAGGAGCAACCTCACTCACATGACAGTTTTCCATTTTCTTTTGATTCAATAATAATATTTTTTAGTATTCCTATTTAGCACAATGGAAGTGCGGATTGTTATACTTTCAGCACTGAGTGACTATGTACCTGAGTTAAGCACTGACATATTAAAGTAAAAAGGATTGTGCTTTCAGATATTCTTGGAGTAAATATGTAGCTATACCAGCCTCTGTATTTAAGTGCTCTGTAGTAGCGTTCTATTATTTCCTTGATGCCATCATCCATTCAGAGATACAATGCCGAGTATACAGTGAGTGAAGTAATAAAAGACATTATTAAGGTCATCACAGGTTACATTCTTCTTTCAACCTCACAAAGACGATGGAACAGATGAAATTTTCTTCCTTTAAGCTACAGACTGAAGTTGATGTGACATTTTGCTGTGCACCATTAAGTTTACATTCACATTTCAAGAGATTCGTACATAATTTTTTATTCACCTTTACGAAAATTGCGACTAAGTAAATTGCTTTTTCTCAACCAGACTACATGAATAAACTTTGACTCTGAAAGACTAGAAATTCAACTGCACTCAACTAAACCCATTTGTCCAGCAATGTCAAATGTCATCCTCTCCACAGCCATACCATCTCATGCACTATGGCTGCTCTACTTTTTTTAATATTTATTACAGCCTAAAAAATATCCTAGAATTTCCCTCGAGCTTTTAGCAATGAATGCAATTGGGGAGCATTTAATTCTGGGAAAATACTCTACGTTACAAGGATTAGTGCATTCCTTCAATGCACCATAATCTCCTAGCTAGACGTGGGAATGGTAGAATGGCACTACTAAATTCATATTATTATGTCACTTATACTTCTGCATTTAGACTCATTCAACCAAGTTAATGTAGCCAAATTCCATCTTTTTCATCAGTCCTGCGGATTCTAGATATGCGCAAGATACTCGCTTGCATCTGACCTACTACAAATATTAAACCAATCCAATTTAACGACGTATATCTGCTAATGACGCTCGTTTCTGCGATATCACGAATTTTCTGTCAGGTAGATCCTGTCGTGTAACATGACATCTCTCCGACCATATACCACAATCAAATCAGTAGTGTTTTGCATTATGCACAAAATTATTGATAATTCTCATTGTGCACTCCTGCAGATGTACTCCATTCCCAAAACAGTTTTTACGGACAGTACATTCGCAAATCTAAAACATTTCTGTACTACACTTTTTTGTGTAAATCTATTCACGCAGTATAAATCAATTCAGGATAAATTGAACAAAATTCAGTTTATATCATTCTCTATAACTTTTTGCCTGTTTTACGACTGCCACCACTACCACCACAGAATTATCAAGTTCGTAATTGCATTGCATTGTACATTGGATGAATTACGACTGAATGAAGATGAAATGAATTTTGCTATTCTTCTGACTTGAATAGATTTTCATGCCAGAGAGTGGCAATAATGACCAATTTTGCTTAGTGAGTAAATACAAGAATACAGATTTTGCATTCACCTTTCTCCCTGCAATCGATGAAATTATGGTTAAACTACATATCTAATGCCTTAAACACATGCCATTGATGCAATAGTACATATTAGAGTGTGCTACTACATTTAGTTCCATATTACAATACTACTTCGCACGAAGTAAATCTGTTCAGAATGATTGTTGTAATATACTAAAAAGATGCAATTTAAAAAAAATGGATGTGCTTGTATAACAATGGACTACTATTCAAATACATTTTGAAAAAAATACCCGTTTTCATTCTGCTGTAAAACTATGTACAGATATAAGGTACCATTCAAATTATATTGGTAGTTTTATTGCTGCCATAATCAGAAAATGAAATGAAACCAGTGCAGTAGGTAGAAACAAAGGAACTAATACATCGCAAATGAGCAATGTTATTCTTTTTATAGCGACTTTTTCCATACATCAACAGGTTCATTTCATACCTTCGAGAAAATACACAAATTACACTGTAATTGCCAAGTATGCACTCTGAAAAGTCAGAGAATTGGAAGTAATGAACAGATGCAGTTTGTGCTACATTTGCCAATGAAACTTATTATTTGCGTCATACTAACATATTAGAGCCTCAAAATTATTTCATTACTCCCCAAATATTATGATGTATGTATATAGCTCAGAGGAGAAACTATATTTTATTACATTTCTCCATTCTACATACGTCATCTGCAGATTTGACATAAGGGCCTAGAAGAACTCCATCAGAACCGTTATCTTAGTAGAGGTCCAAGGATTCGATCTTAAAGCACATTCTCTAGATATTACTAAAGAAAGTTCCACCGAATTTGGGAATTGAGTAGGCAGTGGAGAAAGAAATGCAATAATATTATAGACACAGCTATATCCTAAGTCATTGCAAATACAATCCAGAAAAATTAGATTTAAATAAATCGAGTTACCATTTTGACCAGGAATTTCAGGTCTGCAGATAACGATGCACAATAGAGAGCTATGGCCCAGTACAACTCGTGGTTTTCGTTTAAATGCACCTTGTAATGTTGTTATTGACTCTGATGCACGTTCCAAGACGAAACTTGCATCGATAGAATGTACGAGAAAGTAGTATAGGTCAGTAAAGTACAAATTTTGTGATTTTTATTGAGGTGCATGTAGGAGTATAAGCAATGCCGCCCTAACCCACAGAAAATGCCAAACTGAACTCTTGGACATTGAGAATAGGTCAGAGAGTCACATTATAAATAATCAGCGCAGGTTCTACAGAGACAATAATCAATTCCTTATGCTAATTAGCAGCAATGACGTTTTCCAAGTTAAGATTAATAATAAGAGAATCTTTGGATTAACTCCAAGTCAAAGGGGCACAATCCAAACTTAGTAGTTTCTCATTGTTGTGTAGCAAATTAAAGGAAGAGACAAAATCAACTTATTAGCTCCATGGGTTTTGTACCTCAGACACTAAATGTACTTGGATTGCCATATCAAGCATGGTGATTAGCAGTGATCTAAATTTTCTGTGTAGGTATGCGATAAACTGGTTTGAGAATTATGCTCTTTTAACCTGACGTACGTTCAGGGAGGAAAAATGCCTTATTAGATTCCTAGGGCTTGTTTTACATTCAAGTGTGGCTCTCGGCTTACTTTTACCTATATCTTGAGAATTATGAAATGCCTTTCTATATAGTCTCGTGGATTTCATTCATACTTACTTAAGGCAAATTGTAAGTTACGGGACAACTTGGATAACTCCTTATGGTTAGATGCAGTTGTGTTTATTTTACTGTACAAGTAATGTACAATTTGCAAAGATTGGAATTTGGGCTTGGCTTTGACTAAAATGCTCTTGGAATCTGTCACATTACCCCGAACGTAGGTACGAACCATTTCTCAAGCCATTAAAGTTCGCATTATAATAATACGATAACCATACATAACGCTAATTTACACACTTAGTCAACGTGTAAGACGCACTCAATGCATTTTGCACTTGTGTAGCTGAGACCTGTAACCACTACGCAGATTTGTACTATTCACAGAGAATTCCCTTGCGAAATGCTGCGGGCTAACCTACAGATCAGCGTAAGATGCGAACAAAACTTGTGATTACGTAATACCTGTTTATCAATGCAATTCTTTTAGAAAATAGCAAGTTATGTTGTTACACGCTCACAGCTATCCTCCGTTCTCATGTGCAAATGATGGAATACCATTTCAGTCGTACAGTAAATAAGTAGGGATGGGTTTAGTAGTTGAGATGCATCACACATCCGTTATTTTCACAACAACACCCCCGTCAATAATTATTGCCCCACTCCTATAGGGCAATAACAGTATTAAATCAACTTATTACGCTCATAAATGTGGTAATAACTAAGTATTAGCCATTATCTCAGCTGTGAAGATGTCTTTTTAAGCTAATGATAAGTAAGATCTTTGCAATAAGTACCTCTACAAAAGATCATTGCAAAAATCCAAGGTTTAATGTGTTCTTATGTATAAAATACTTGCAAATTTTTGATTTACTACTAAGTACATAGGTACATAGATCTCTAATATTTAATCGTTAATAAATCATCTAACTTGATGCTACTTAATACCACTGAGCATGTAGCATGTACCTTTTCAATGCGGTAACAAGATAATAGCAATTTCCTTAATGTGCAGGACATTTCCTTTCTGCACACATAAATGTGAAATTTTCTCCTTACAAGTACCGCGCATTCAGCAAGCACGAAATACTTGTGCAGTTTAATGTGGTAATGGCAATGCTCCCTGTGTAGTAGCGTCTTGCAACAGAAAGTTTATTGCGCCTTTGGTGATTACACTAAACTGAAGTTGATTCCAATATTGGTTCCAAAAATTCAGTAATATAACCTTGATTTACATAATTCCATCTATATATTTCAATTTCAAGTAAAGTAGCCGCCTTTTATTTCCAGTGGATGACTTTGTCTCTACGAATAATATATCTATTAAAATTTCGGAAAATTCTGCATTCTGAATAAAAGTAGTAAGACAAAGTTAATGTGTGTATTGTGTATCTGTATATTTGTAAGCAGCCATTAACAGTCGAAGAAGGTCCTCCAGTGTATCATATTGTCAGTTATAGATAAATGTATGTACCAGCCATTAGGGATTGTATAGCAGCCCAATCAACATTATTTATGAGTTACATAGATGAAGCCAAGTAACTTAACTAATTGAGATGATATGCAATGTTGTGTTAAGTATTCATTACTGTCAATCAGTAACTAACAGTGAATTGTTGAATCTGACAGGCAGTTGTAGAGTGTCTAGAGAACTATAAGAAATGAAATGAATTACAAAAAATTGCCAACAAGATAAGAAATCATTGCCGTGGGCAAAATTGAAAATCTAAGAGCTTCTCTCGAATGTACCTGCTTATTCAGTTGCACTGGTACTTGTGGAATTACAATCAAGGGGGATCTAATGAAAATATATTCCAAGTAAGATGGCTTAAATGTTAATTGATAGAAATGGCAATGCATAGGGAGTTAATTGAATGGTATTGCATGCATAATCTACGAATTTGGTAGTAGACGGAGTGTGTGGAAACATTTGGTGTCATCCGGAAAGGAAGATTTGCAATGAGTGTGGGTGTGGTTCTTGACAGGCACTAAGCAATTTTGAATCTGATATAGCATTGCACTATAGAGTACAAAGAAGTATGTTATTTCGTTTTAGTAGATATCTGTAAAATAACTGCTGTATGTGTAAATAATTGTGAGCTTTGAGGTATCTTCCCAGTAATTGAGAAAATACATTCACAACACTTACCTCGACCTAAGGACTAAAGTTTTGTAAAGTAAAGGAGAGACAGTGGATGTTGTCTATGTTCGTGCTTATGCTATACCATCTTTCTTTTCGCCATGTTTTCGTTTACCAGTGTGGACATGTATATATGCTTAGAGAGTGTAACACTTTCGCATAGGTCTGTGAAGTATTTCTAACAGTATTTTTTAGAGTATAACGTATTAGTGTACACTTTATAGTATAGTATATGTATGTGTAGTACTAAAAATTAATAAACTTTTAACATTATGGAGCTCGTCATTTTGACCACTTTTTATTATTGTTTTTGCAGAGAGTCTGAATTGCCAAAGCGGAAATATCCGGAGAGAAGATATAGTTAGAGTTGTTGGACACCATTGTTCTCCAAGAAACTTTATTAGAGATAGGAAACTGAAAAAGAGTGCTGCATAAAAGTATTTCACTTAGTGTAGGCAAAATTTCGGGAGCCGATTTGAGGATAAAGCAGTGAAGTTTGCAAAGTGAACCGTGTAGCGTGATGGGAATCGATATATCATCAACATGAAGACGGAAAGAAGTTCGGTGAGTGTAATTTTCTTCTTTTATGGATAAAATAAATAGTGAAGCCTATATAGAACTCAGTAAAGTAACGTCCATATAGAACTAAATAATACATACATCTACATACAGTATCTACTATATAGATTTATCAATCATAACATTACTTTACTACTTACTAACTAATCCTGTTGTGTTGGCACTTTTAGATAGCACCATTCCATTACGATTTACTGAGGTTGACAAAGGTGCGAAATACTTCTGTAGAAAATATTTTATGACTCTTTTTATGCAGTTTCTGATATTTATTGTTGATATCTGTGTTAATATTTTCCTAATCTTTATAAAATTCTACACTTTTGACGAAAACGGTCATTTTCTTGTTTGCTCAATAGATTAAAGCAGGTTTTTCTTACGCACGAAGTACTTAGCTGCATGACTAGTACCTAATGAAAATTTAAGTTCTTCTGATGCTGATAAAATGATAACTTACGATAGATTTGGCACTTGCTTTTGTTCTGTAATAGAATAGAAAGATAAACTGGGATATCATAGCATCAATCCCTTGAGGTAATAAACAATAAATAAACTCCTTCTCATAATTGGTTACGTGTACGATGAAAGAAGTGAAGTAGATAAACAAAGGGTGAAAATAATAAAGATAGACAATTGTCTGCAGCCATAAAAGTGTAATCTCATTGTTAGTTCCGTGTGTACAAAAGCGACAATATCGAGAACCGAGGGAAAATTTTCTTTTACGACTTTCGCAACTTCATCTCCGTTTCAGTTGCCCACACGTAAATAACATATAACTTCGTATGTCCTACACCCTAACCCCAAGAAAACTCTTCTCAAATAGATTCCCTTTGCAAGGTAAAAGTAGGTTACTTCATTCTTCTATCATCGCTGTCCATCATTCCTATTTATCTCCACGTTTTGACATTTTATTGCTTTTAATTGACGGAAAGTGCAATGCTATAGAATAAAAAATCGATCTACACAAAATTACTTCAGGATCATGACTAATTGAAGCATATTTTTGTCATATCGATGATTACAAATTAGAATGTCACAACTTTTAGGGAAACTGATTTTTTCAAAAAAACTACACAATCCTAATATATTTAGCTTAAAATTCCGAAAATGTTTGGGTTTGCATAAATATGTATGATAGGTTTGATTGACTGATATTTCATCAGTAGGTAGGCTCAGCATTATAATAGATACCAATAGATAACAATAATGTACAATGTGATATTTCATACGAAAACTTTAGTAGATGTGGTAGGGGTTGCATTATGCATTGAATAGAAATGGGCAAGATTAATAAACTTGTCTGTGTGAAATATCGTTTGATCTCCTAAATCCTTTTTTGCGAAGTGATGATATTTAAGGTAAAAAATTTTGTCTGCAATTGATGGGGTAAACGTGTCGTTGAAAGGAATCTCCTCAGAAGAGTAGATAAGTCAGTTGAATGAGACTAAAGATGGTAGTTCCCAGTTGTAATAAAAAGCAGGAGATAAATGGGTTCTGCAAATAGCAAATGTACAGGTACACAGTTGATTTTTGTGAAATACAGAATAGAAAAGATAATAATATGTATTTAAGCAAAGCTAACGGATAATACAATCTAATACACTGCCATAAATAGCAAAGAACTAGCATTGTGATTCTAAAGTATTGTAGTAAGTCAGCGCAATGTACTGCAATGCCATTTCTTCCGAGTCATTTCCTGTTAAAGACATTAACTTAACGTTCGATTTCTTTTTAAATTGTTTCTTGAATGCTAAAAACATTGTATAAGGGAGTACTGAATAGCAAGTAAAGTATAGCGAATGCTCTACTCTTGGAACATCCCACAATTGATCTCTATATAAGACGGAAATTCTTTTTAGGTTGATATTCTCTCTATTTCTTCTGAAATCATAATGAAATTCAGGATCAGCGTCGACAAACTAGATAGAATTTTTGTAGTTTGCAATTTCTATGTATCCTAGATTTATAGGAAAACAGTAGTTGGAATGCATTGTGTTATTTCTAGTGTCGATCCTTTGGATTCGGATGATAACTTTGGTATAATCGGAAGAGTAGTGGCTGAATGTTGGAAACAATAAGTCGAAAAGAAGTCTTTGAAAGATTGAATAATTTAGGCAGCACAGATTTCCTTTAATGCTGCTATCACTCATCCCAATTGGGCAAGTTCAAAAGCTCAAGCTGAGAGATTTCTTGATTCTAGAAATGTTTTGTTGGTTCTTCTCGGAGGGGTGTCTTGTTTTTCTTTTACATAGATTCGAACACTGCCAAAAGCTTGCGTAAATCATTCATAAGACCACAAAAATGTGTTGAGGTGAGCTGAAAAGTTGAGTTTTGCATTTTTGAGCATCTGCGGTGAGCTGAGCGCTAAAGTGCTAAGAAGAATTGTGGCTGGGAAGGCGACGAAAAGTTAAAACTTGGGATTTGTTATCTCTGATCTTCCTTCACACTGAAATTGGTTGCTCTCGCCGCACCCGCCTCACCTCTCTCCACGTCCCCATTCTATCTATATTTATTTTTATGTGCCATATCATTGAATGTAAACGTGTCTGTTTTCACAGCTTTTCTTCCCAAGTCATGCAGTACTGACTCAATAATCTATGCTAGCATTACATCGAAACATCTATGAATTGCCATTAACAGATCACATCCTCCCTAAATTGCAATTCCGTGCGATTTTGATTGAACTCGTTAAAAGTTAATACACATTGAGACAATCTCTGTTTACTCTAGAATTGCTATTTTGTTATCGATACCAAGAGAATAGCGAATGAGTCTTAATACCGTTTCAGCAAAGGAACATGATACATAGGAATTGGTGTTATTGTTTTCAAAGGTAAAGTAGGTTAATATACCATATTTTATGTTTACTGACTCAGAGTGTGACAGTTTTCATTCTACGATACATTCTAACTAACGATGATAAGTCAGTTCGCTTTGGCATTTATCGTTAGTCTTCCTACGATTTAAGTGATTGTTAAGCTCGGCGAGTTCATTTATATGTTTCTATCTTTTTTATGCATACCTAATCAAATCCAGTTTATAAAATTATTACTTTCTTAAACTAAGTCATCACTGCAGTCTATCATTACATTAGTGATCTGAATCCATACTTATTCATGAATTCTAGTTTAACTCAGCAAGTTGTTGAGTAGTTTTCATTGAAAAAGTATAAACACTCAGTGTATCTCTCCAAAGGTAGATAAGCATAATGCTATTGTAATTTCAGGTGCAAAGTGCAAACTCTATTGTCGTAAATGGGTGAACAGAGTAAGTAAATATACGAGTAAAATGCTCCAGGGAGACTCTTGTCAGCATCAATGCGAAATACCAGTTCTGCATGAATGAATGGATAGCATTTTGTTTGTCTGCAATAAAATAAACAATCTGTTTGCTCTAATTCTCTCTAGCTGGACGTTTGAATCCTTTGCACAGATGCTGTTTCTAAGCATCTTGGGATGGTTGGCAGAAACGCAACTTTATAGTCATCATTATAATTTCCTTAGAACTTGATTGCACACGATTAAAAAACGAAACTAGTCTTAGTAGTGTGCAACATAAATGCTTTAACCACGTACAATGTAAATGCACTTGACACAACTTCTGAAACAGGATTATTGAGAAAGCATTGCATATGCAAATCTCTTGTGACAAATTACATAGTACCGTAATTAGTCGAAGGCAAAAATTCAGAAAGCTTGTAATAGAGGAAATTACTTATGGATGGGTGTAGACCATTTTTATGTGGCATTATCACTACCTTAAAGTTAAATGCTGCAGTTTAATATGCCAAGTCGAGTTCAATCTCAATCCAGTTGTTGATGAGGTGTGTAATTGGAGATTTGCCGTACTCTGTAGCAGTACTAACATTCCTATTCAACCGAGACGTTTCAATTTATAAGAAAACGTAAATCTAGTACACAGAATCACTATTGTCTCAAATCTGAGCGTTGTTACTTGTCAATTAATTTACCTTTACCTCAAATATGCCAGAGGAACTGCACAGGTTGATAAGTCCTAGTTCTCTAATGATCACCTCGTAGATGCTTTAAAGAACGCATCTAAAAAGATAAACACTCAAGAAACAAAAAATACTGGTCTAGCTCATACCAACACAAGTATTTCTACATAATGACCTCAACTGCAACAAAAAGCTTGCATTCCTGCTATTTACTTCTAACCAAAATCCATAAGTTAAGCATTTGGACATAATCCTTTTTTTCTCTCAGAAATGAACCCACTACACATGGTTACAGTACAGCAATACAAAAACAAACATAACATACCTACTGAAAGTTTGCACTCAACTATGATGCTAATTGCTAGTTGTATCTAGACTTTATGCGCAGTTACTACAAGTCATAATGTGAAGAAGTCATAATTTTTATTTTTGAAATGTTCAGTTTACGTTAACCTATTAATACTTGATAAATAATGCCATACTAATTTTAAGTATTATTTTTACCCTTTTAACTCATATTTTTGGTATTTTGGGTGATATTTCTAATATATATATAAACTACCTTATATATCTATATGAAGCATTCAAAAAGGGAGTTGAAAGTAACAGGATAGCGAAAAGCAATTGTAAACATCAAAAAGGCTTCCATTCCCCACACTTTTTACACACGTTCGCGGTCTCGGACTTCATAGACTATATAGTAGTTTATATATATATTGATATTTCAGGTCATATTTGGTCAATTTTAAGGTCATACCGACCTACATATTTGGGAGATTTTTAGGTCCTACCTTTCCGGTCACTGGTTATCAGAATTTAGCATAAAGTAGTAGATGGGACAAGTATAGTTATTGCATGGAGAAGGACAACATGAATAGTACATAGACTGATAGACATAGCGGGATAAACCATACACATGTCATTACTTACATATCTGAAGTAGATTTTTTACTCACATTTAGTTCAAAATGATTCTAGAATAAAATTAGAGAATTACATAAAGAACAAGATATTGATACATTTGCAATTTCAAAAAGATATCTATATCGATTGGATGATAAATATTCGGGCAAAATAACATACTAGAAATGTGTTTTGAATTTATCGCTGTTGACAACTTCATGGAGGCGGCATGTGGCCTCGATTATGTCTGAGTAGAAATTAGAACCTGAATATTTTATTCTTTCACTTCTGCTTTGTACATTGACATCTATCTATAGATGTTGCAGGAAATTCGGGCAAAATGGACTTCAAAAAGTTATCTCAATTCTTAATTTGGGTTTGTGTGGCTAAGACTGGCGACTGCATCCCGTTGGTCTACAAAGATTGCGATTTCAATATGATCACATTCCCTGACTCTGTCTGGGAGACAGACTTCTTGTTGTCCAATCAATATTATCAGCCTTGGACTGTTGCTCCATCAAACTACGACACAAGTCGGTTTAGTCGATTTGCAAGCAACCCGAGGGATTTGTCAAGGAACACATGCACTGTGAATATTCTGATGGAGCCAGACGTTTCGATTTCAAGTTTACGTAAATATTTTGGGAAGGAAGTGAATCGTCTCACTTCTACGTTCATAATAATCTACGATAGAAAGAAATTCAGTCCACCTTTGAATAATGAAGAAAAGGTATTCGAATATTTATATCTCTCGAAGGAGTTGACGACTCCTATTTTTGTCTTGGCCATTGATAATGTGACACATTACTCGGTGTTCACTGTACAATTCTCTCAAATCTGGAAAGGAAGATTCATTGCCGATAGAGAAATCTTGGGAGACGATTGGGAAGGAGTTTGGAATTCTTTACATGGAGATCTGCAAGGCACACAAATATAAGGATGGAGTGCCGAGTCGCCTCCACGGTCAACATGCAAAGAGGGTGTTTATTCTACAATAAAAAAGGGTCAAGTGATATGCCCATATCCATTCAGAGCTGTTGAGCTAATGGCCGGTGCATTGAATTTTACAGCAGTTTATTCCATCGAAATGCTACTTTTAGAGGAGGGTCGATTTCATGGAGGTATTGAATTGTTGACTAACTTCGGTTGGACCTCCTACCCCCCCATAGAGTGGCATGTAACGACATTTATTGAGTATTTTGAAGAGGTCACTCCTTATTACTGCGAGCCGTCGCCTAATTTCGGGGATATCCTCCTGTCGGTTTTAATTCAGAATACATTTGATGGTCCCTGCTGGCTCCTCATCTTATCCCTATTTCCAATTTCATTTTTGGTTTTGGGCTCCACCGATTCCTCTGTTGCCAGTAAACTGCAACGGATTTTGATGTCCTTGGCAGCTCTTCTGTCAGACCAGTCAGTTATCCCAAATCGTAGAAGGAGTCTCTACTTGATAATCATCATCACGGGATTTGCAATCACCATTCTCTATGGCACGTGGATAACAGGCGAAATAATTGCTCCGCCTGACAAACGAATATTTTCAGGCTTCAAAGAACTCATTGACAATAAATACAGAGTTTTGTCGGAAATTAGCGATAGAGTCGGTATTTATGATAAGGAGACAAAAGAGTATTTTAAAAAGTATAAAATAAAGGACAAAGACGAAATCAAATCAAGTATTTACCTTTATGATTGGGAAAAAGTAAAGCCAAATGAACCTGTTGAATTCAATAAAATATATAGTTCGAACGCTAGGATCAGAGAGTATAAGTGAAATTTAGATGTGGTCAAATAATGATAGAAACACGAGAGGTCAAGTTACTTTAAATTATCTACTATTCAATTGGTTCATTCAAATTAGCTTATTTCTATACGCAATATTTAGACAGAACACATTCAATCGTTTTACATTTCTATGCTAGTTCTGACAGAACCCTTCGATTCTGAATGGAGTAAGATATTGATGATTAACTATTCCATGAAATTATTCAATGTTGGCAATAACAAATTTGGCCAATACGTCGTTCCACTGATACCAAAGATATTATCGTCTGATGGACATTGCATGATGACCAAAGAGCCGGTGTACGCGTGGCCACGGTCTTATAGATTTTGGTATGGCGTCCGTCATAAATTTCAAGCGTATTTCCAACGGATGCAAGAGAAAGGATTTCAAGGAATTATGAAGGAGCAAGATAACCACAGCTACTATCTGCCCTACCGACAACTCAGTTCAAAAATAAAGTATGACGACCTGCCCGGAGGAATCAATTTGCGGATGAAAATCCACAAGATTTTTATTTTGTATGCATATCTCTTTCTCGGGTCGTTGTTCACATTTTGCGTGGAAGTCCTGTGGGATGAAATCATTTCTGGGCTGTCTTCGCTGAGGTCCCTTTCCTTCTCAGTGGGATTTCGGGTCACCGCAGGGTGTGGGCGGTGTAGGAATACGGTTCGAGGTTGGCTAAGTAGGATAACAGAATTTAAAAAATTTCAGAAACCAAGAAAATCTTTGTACAGAAAGCGGGGAAGAGTTGAGCCTCGGGGGCCATTTCGTGATAGTTGATATGATGAAAGTTGGTTTTAGGATTTGGTGGGCAGTTAGCTAACAATTTAGGCTTTGAAAAATAAATTGAAACTAACTTTAAACTTTATTCGTGTTATATGTATACAGTGGGTGCGCTCAAAATGGATTTGTTATATTTAAATTTCGTTAAGAGTTATTCAAATAACGATTTAATCAACGATGATCGTGAGGAGTCGTTTCCGTTTTCAGGTTTAACGAGTAATAAAT